>JAAAYG020049582.1:0-44563 GCA_009936455.2 Tomocerus minor
CATATACATCTATAATACCTGTTTTGCGTTTTTCTATACAGGCAAACACACTTACCTACTAGGAAAAAGGGTGGATGTGGATTGTGGTCCTACACCTTGCATTGTACATAGAATTAGGGAGTTTGGTGCATAGCTATGTAGATATTTTTTAAGGATATAGCTATACAGCTACGCAACGCATATAGTTTAGAGAGCTAGATAGTAGGTTTAAAAACATCCTGCTGATACTGATGTGATGGATGATCCAACAAAAAATCCTACATAACATGCTAACATAACAGAGAGAGTGTAACTTATGATAAACAACCCTCTCTATCTACTAGTAGGTAGGCAGAGTAGGCACTAGGAGTAGAATAGAAACCCTGCCTGCCTTCCCACACAAGTCAAGTGCATATAAAAGTCATTTAAATAGTTAGCTCTGTAGACATGTAGTTTTGTGCATCTATTGTGTTTATGTACATGTGCTTTATACACCTGACTACATCCATCTGGCCTATGTTTTGGTTTGGGCTGTGATTCAATGTAAATGCAATGTATGTCTATAGGTATTTTCTGTTGTGTAGAATTTCATAGACATTATTGCGATTGCATGTAACGAGAGTAGCTATTGAGAGAGAGAGACAGGTAGGTAAGGGGTGGCTTCGTTGAAAAACACCTGAGAGTATTTGAATGGATGCAGTGTTCTGTAATTGTAATCGTCCTTAGCCAAAAGGAAACCAACCTCACCAGCCTTTTCATATCGCAATAACATCACACGCAATTGTGCGAACCATAGTTGGACAAGACATCAAATCAACTAACTAACCAAAGCCAAAGTATACTATTATACGCTCTAGCTTAGTTACATAGCGAAGGAAGCACTACAAGGGATTGTGCAATAATATATTCCCATGCTAAGTAACGATTATATAAACGAGTTATTGGATATTCAGATTTCTTTTTTGCATTCAGATCAACTTTATTACCTCATTTATTTGTTTTAGTTGATTGCACCTGTTTACAGAGTCCCGCTTTACGGACAAAATCCTTAAATAACAATGCTAATTTTTAGCTGAAAGTGAAAGTTAGAAAGTGAACGTTAGACTTTTAGATACTCAGTCGAGCATTACACTATGATACAACTTATTTTATAATATCCTTCATTTAGAGAGACAACCTCGAAATAACTTTGGTACAATAAGTAATAATGCTAAATGCAAACATTGCATATTCTTGCAGTTCGTTAAAGCAATAATATGTAGATAGATAACTTAACTCCTTGTCCTTTCCTGACAATCTTTAGTCCTAGATAATATTATACAAAAGCTAGTCGTGCATTGTTTATCTCTCTGGTTGACAGATTCATTTCATCAGAGACCCTTGCGTGAATCCCTTCGTCTGAAGTTTATTTATTTTTAAATTTTGTATGTCTTTGTCGGACCTTTGTTTGTTTGCTTGTGTTTGTGATTGATTGAGAGATGCGATGCCACTAAAAGGAAGAGATCATCATGAGGAATCATACGATCGTCACTGGGAAGAGGGGGAAGGACGGCCTCATCATCATCATCATATAGCGAATCACAACCACCACCATCAACAACAACATCATCATCACAGGATTAAGGATGAGGAAAATGAGAACGAGAATATCTCTGAAAGTGGAGGTAACCTCCACCACCAAAATGGACAAGGAGTGGGCAGTCGAACCATCCCACGCACAATTATTGAAGACGAAGACACAATAGAAACAGCCTCTGATTCCACTACCTCAGATCACAGATATCAGAAGAATCATCAGCATCGCAAGCACATTAGATATCAAGTTAGCAGGATGGCGGAAATCCCGGAAAAATTTCGGGACGAGAAGGATGGCAGTGAGATTTATATCGAGTCTGCTTATCTTAAGCACCAGCCTACACCTGCCTCTATTATTTACAGGTAAAAAATTTATATCAATTAATTTAGACAAAATTTATTTTACTATATAATTTTCGTTAAAAAAGAGTTTAATTTTCGTTGGGATTCGTAGCAATTATTCTGGAAAGAGTAGAGCTCCATCAGAGATGTCCTCGGTGAAAACGAAGACATCCCGGAAGGGCGGAGTAGTTGTTGAGACAATGAGCGCCCCAAATCCCTTCTGTCCAAACACGAAAGGAGTGTGCTGCCTTTTGGTTTTAGTCAATTTGGGTCTTATTCTTGTCACCTTGGGCTTTTCTGTCGTTCTTCAGTTGTACGATCCTCCTTTTGTTTGGTGAGTCTTTGATTCCCGTGCTAAATATCCCCATTTCCAACCGATTTCTATTTTATGGATTGAGTGTAAATGTGCGCTGCGTGTTGTTTTTGTAGGTACTGCGGCATAGCGTTTCTGATAGTTGGTTTTACGGCTTTAATCGCGAGCATGATTTTTTGTGTACATCTGTGCAGAGAGTCCAACTCTGCCAACCCAAATGTAATTTTCTTCTATTCACTTCTTAAATATTACGAAAGTATCGTATATTTATTAATACCAACCGCAATTTCTAAGCCTAAAATTAAAAAATCTATAAGATCTGGTATGAATCGAACGGAGAAAAGATATCTAGTTTTCAGAGTCCTCAATTTGCCATCGCTTATTCATACAGATGTACAAAAATTGTACATTTCCATGATGGGATAATTGATGGATGGCTAAATGAGACGATATCGAAAATCGTCATGTTTGATTTATGGTGGTTCGCCAGTTACGTTTACATCTTGCGGTTTAAATATTTAAAAAAAAAATTTTTAATTCTAAGTAAATACTAACTGCAATTATGATATTATGGTAATAGGGACATCCGGCCCATCCTGGCGAGTTATACTGGACACATCATTGGCAAAAACGAATCTCTCTTCCAACACTGGTATGAAAAGTTTTCCTAAGATATTTACAATATTGTCTAGTAGTCCCACATGAATATTTTCTTGGGTGGTACCTGTGTTGTTTTTAACTAATAATGTTTTGATGAATGTGCAGAGTCGGGACAAAACAGACGATACAGCATCAACAGTCTACTCTCACGACAGCAAATATTACGATCGCAATATGAGTCCAATACATACTATTCATTAATAAAAAAAAACTGTGCAATCTCACTTCTGGATCTGAATCATTTGGCGAATTTTTTATCAGAGTTGGAGGAAAGGGAAGCAAGGCAGGACAGATGTGATATCTGAGAAACATATCTGACAAACAGGAGAATTGAGGTTAGCAATAGTAAGTGAGTAAGTGAGCGAGGCGGAGGACGGAGACGGAGATATAGCAGAAAGAAGGAACTCAACCAACCCAACGTCTCTCTCAGTGAGTAAGCGACTCGACTTGAGATATTTCGGGAGATGACCGAATTTCTTTTACTCCGTTGAGTTTAGTTAGTTGGTTGCACTGCATACACTCTTACTTTTATATACACACTTATGTAGGTAGCTAGTGGCTAGGTACATTTGATTATATTGTACATACATAGACACTTAGCTTTACTATCTTCCTAGTGTACATATACTCGGGCTCTACTTAAACAATATCATTATTGTGTATGCGTATATACTTAAATGCATATATCCTTTGACTCTGTTCATATATAAATATGTGTGCAAAATAGTGGAGGCTACACGGAGTGAGAGAGAGAGAGAGATATATAGTAGATATATATAAGGTTATGTATGTATCTGTGTGGGATCTTGCGAATGCATGGAACTTGTGGATACGACTGTTGTAACTAATAGGAGGCTATGCTCTGATATCACATTCTGCCGTAGAACAAAACGGAAAAACTGGAACCCGTCGTTTGGTAGGTGGCCTGGTAGCTTTGTTGGTTATGTACTACGCTACGGAAAATGGTCTACATCTAAAACTGCTCCTACATCTAAAAGTACAATACATACGGGCATTATGTGCCACTGCTACAGAAAACGAACATAACGGAGTGACTAGTGAGAGCAGAGGATTTGATATTGCACTAGCGACTACTAGCTATTTACTAGCGACTACTTACTAGTTGAAGAACTATGTAGAAGGCCCATGCATACGCGAAATACGCTCTCTCTCTCTCTCTCTCTCTCTCTCTCTCTCTCCTACTCTTACTCTAGTTTCGTGGATGATCGGAGTACATACATAGTTGAGAGGAGAGAAGATAGAGATAGGCATATAAAATGGGATAGAGGGAAGTCGCAGTAGTAGTAAGTAGCAGGCGAAGGAACATCTATTCTGTTGGCTGATTTTCTATTTCGCTAGACTCTCTCGTTCCGGAGAGCAGAGCACCCGCAAAATCAACGTTTTCCATGCAAGCAAACGAAATCAGTCCAGCTAGTCCACTCCACCGTAATACAAATACTAGTACATACACCAAAGACATACTTGTGCATCCTATCCTCTATACCTCACCAGTTTATCATAATTTATTCCAGCATTTAGATTAGTGACTTTTTTTTTATTGAAAAACATTATTGACACAAGTTGTGCAGGAAGTTAGTGTACTGCTTGTGGCAGCAAATTACATTTGGAACTAGTGTCTCTAGCAATTTTTGTTGCATATAGTTGAAAGACGCAAATAATATGCATTGAGTAGTCTAGCGTGTATTTTCTCAGGTGGTGAAAGTGATTTTCCTGGAGAAAAGTCCTTGGTGCTCCGGAAAAGTGTCAGTTTTTGGTGTGGGAAAAGGAGTGGAGAGAGGAGAGGGTCTTACTAATTGGAAGTTAATGTTTTGTTTGAGTGATTAGGAAGCTGTGACCTGTGACCTTTGCTCAATAGAATAAGTGGGATATTCCAGTGCCCTAGATATTGGATTGCAGCTCCTACACTTACTTCGAGTGTGGCTTTCACTTTCATCGGATCCTTAGAAGAGAGGAAAGGAAACCAAGGCAAGGCTCAGGAAGCGAAGCCAAGGCAAAGGAACATAATAATGTAGAGCTCTGAAGTAAAGCAGAGAGAAACGAAATATCTGCAATAAGCAAGGCAAACGATTGTATTTTCTCAGTGAGTTCAGTTTCAGTTCCAGTCGAGTCGAGTTGGTTCGCTTTTCCAGTTGTTATGTTACGTTTACTTATGTTACGTACACGTTGAGCGTAGCCTCTTAGCTCATTCCGTCGACGTGGGGGCTATATCGCTGCTAAAACCCGATCTGGTTGGGCATTGCCACCACCACTGGACTCCTGGACTATGTAGATTTCCTCGTGCTAGGACATACATAGAAGTAGTAAGTAAGTAGTCGACTCCCTAGTACTATTAGGCTATGACTAATGCCATGCCACGCCAGTCACTCAGTTTTCTTTCGAAAAACTATTCAATGCCCGCTCCACGACTTTCTCGTACTTAGCACTCACTCGTCTCACTGACTCTGGAAAGGGAAATTATTCCAAAAAATTGATTTCCTCATGATCTATCTCTCTGGACTTTCTTTCTTTTCGTGTCATGTCCCTGTCGTTTCCTTCGTGTCCACCATTCAGCCACTTTTTATTTACCTCTCTCCTCCAACCAACTTCCAATCCCAATCAGCATAATTTTTATTAGGCTCTAATAATATGATCAGAAAGGACAGAACAAGGGAACCAAGGTAAAGCCACTAGCTCTCCTAAAGCTCAATGTACTACTTATAATATATACATATATATAGATATATATAATATATATACATATACATATATAGAGAGAGAGAGAGAGTATAATAATCGTTGCTGATAGGATCTGTAGATACACAGATAGATAAGATATAAAGTACAAACATGGATTAGTTTTAGCAAGTACAAGTCTGCTGAAGCCCAATTGTATAAGTAGCTAGGTATTTATGTCCTATGGATGTATGTATGTAAGGCAGTACCTAATCCTTCCTGCATTAGGCTCTCTATTTATATGGGTTAGTAGTTTCATTAAAGAATGTATATTATGTGTATGTATGTAGTTAAATTGTTACTAATACATTTGAGCATAGATCTACAGAGGCATATATCCTCATTATTAGACTCACACAGAGAGGAACAGACGGAGTGTGCAGGGACAAGGCTCACAAGCTAGGCCAACAGAGTCAGGACAGTACAATATTGTGAGTGAGTCAAGTGAGTGAGTGAGTGAGTATATCTGATTGTAGTTTAGTTTCTATGATGTGATGAGATATACCCGGGACGGGAAACACAGAGAAAGAGAGAACCGAGTCGACCGATCCAAGGAAAACCAGACCACTGCAATGCTCACGTTCTTCAGCTAACTTCACTTTTATACAAACTACAACTATCAACCAAGAGGACTACTTACCAAAAGCTACTATTAGCACACAGGACACATATAACTATATGCTACTACTGCCATACCTTAACTACTCCTTCCTCTTATATGTACTTATATTGCTACTATGTTTATATACATTGCTATGCTATATACATATACATACACAATTATCATTTGGTAGGCATATGCAGTTATAGAATGGACAGGTAAGTAGGAAAATGAGTCGGGATAGAATTTCAGTGCGATACAAGGCCTGAATCATACATTTTCTAATGAAACTTTGATCCGAGCAAATATTACAGAGGGAGAGACGCTATTTTTTGATGCATTTCTTGTAGGCCTACATGTTTATGTAGTGATTCTACTAAATTCTGTATGGATTTTGTATTGTTGTTGTGATTGTGAGATATTTAGATAGAAGAGAGAGAGAGCGGAGCGAGAGCGTAGAAGAGCAAATGTGGATGAAAGGAGGGGGAGTGTTTGGATAGGTTTAGATAAATCGGATGGCTCCGCCAGATTCTGCAGGAGATAGATAAAAATGTGAATTCATTGAAGTTGATGTTGAAAACATAATGCTAATGTCATGTAAAGTGATCGTGGGAAGGGAAAAGAGGAAGAAACAAGTTGTAGGGAAAAAGAGGAGATTGACGAGAAAGAAATGCATTGAAATACGCAGCACCGTATTATCCGTAGTATGTAGTAGTATTTGAAAAAAATACGTTATTTTTTGTTGGAAAAAGTCAGGTAGAGTCGGGCTAGTGTCTTTTCTTTTGTTGTTTGTGCTAGTTCTTCTGGAGCTGGCTGATGGGCCGAGGTGCCTTCGCTTAACTTCAGTCACTCACAATCAGTTTAGCATAAGAATAAGAAGTAATATACATAGTAAAACTAACTGAACTAACTAAGTCTAGATGTATAAGGAAGGGCCTTTGTGTAGGCAGTGCTACTCTAGTACATACATACGTAGATACATATAGATACATGCATACATAGTTAAATAGATTCTTTCGTTGGATATTGATAAGAGTTAAGTATAAAGCATAAAGTATATATAGGATTTGCTAATGGAGTTGGTTGTTGGTCGGGCTGGTTGGTTGGTGTTACTTGTTGACTAGATAGTGTAGCTAGAGATATTATAATGTGTGCTATAGGGAGATCGTATTTCGCATTGCCTCGGAGCTTCTCGGCACTTATTCAGATGTAGCGATTTTTTGAGACTAAAGGAAAGTATATCGTTATGTATATCGGCGGAGGCGAGGAGGGCCTGACGAAGGAACAACGACTAGGACCGACAGAGCGAAAGAAAGACGAAGCCAAGGAATAGCCCAACTTAGGAAAAGTAAAAGGAAAAGAATGAGAAAGGATATAGTGGGGGGTGCTGCTGGAATAAGGAAGAAGGAGTTGTGGAAGTAGTAGTAGGAGTATAATACTCAGTATATTGAATGCGAGGAAGGAAAATAGAGTAGAGAGTAGGAGTCTAGAGTGAGTCCAGCAGTTCCACACTCTCCATGTGTATGGATATGGATGTATGTTTGTATGGATGTATGTATGTATATATGTATGTATGTATGGATGGATGGATGCATGTGCATATTAGAGAAGTAGGGAAGAGAGGGCTATAATAATGTAACTTATTGTTAGATAGGGAAAGGGATAGAGTCGAGTTACACTAGAGTTCTCTAGCTCACTTGCGCTTACTTGCTTTGCTTGGGTCCGATCGGATTGTTAAGGCGTCTCCGGGTATTATTGATCGGCCTGGCCATAATGCGCAAGAGAGTATGACTAGGAGAAAGCAAAGGGCTGCTTTGCTCCTGCTTCGTCTTCTGCTGAAAATTCATACATAGTGGTCTGGTACTGGTGGGTTAGGTTTTCTACATTCCCTACGTATAGATACATCCGTGGCTATAGATATAGGGATATATGATCCTGGTTTATATGGTTTTCTATAGAGAACAGAGAGAGTTGAGTAGTAGGGAATAAGGAACGAGGACTACAGTAGAGTGACGACGGCCAGCCACGACATGACGACTAGCCATGCACCAAGAAAAGGGAAAAAGGAAGTGACTGAAAAGATCACTGAAAGTAGGGACTTTTCAGTACAGTCACTGATCAAGGGCTACTTCTATTGTTGTTGGACTGGTAGGAACCTGAGTCATACGCAGTCCTTTCACTAGAAAGTCCTTTTCTTAGAATAGAAAGTCATCGACTCGACTGGACGCTGACTGCGTGAAAATCAGGCTCGGTCACTGAGAAAATATTTGACAGTGGTTTTCCGTTTTCAGGTGTGAGGGAGGGAAAAGATCAAAGAGGAGCGTGGAGATTCGAATGTTGTGAAGAGTGGAGTGTGATTTGATTGGGATTGAATTGAGGTGATCGAGTCGGAGGATTGGAGAACCTCAGATTGTATCTGTTGCATCGACTTTTGCGTGTTTGCCAATAATTGATTTCCTAACGACCACGATGACGACGACGAAGGAAAGGAACATTAGCTAACTAACGGACAACCCACTTGAAACTTAACTCTTCTCGTCTATACATAGACACTGAAACTGAACTCAGTGGATTGGATCAGATATTCATCTAGCTCTCTCTTCTACGGTTACCTCTTAACTAGTAGTTATATATTCCATCATCCTACACCCCGTCAGAAAATAATATCCAGCCGTGTCATGTCATGTCCATCTCCATCGTCTGAGTTATAATAATAACAGTCCTGCCTACATACTCCTACGGCATTGCAACATACTCAATCTATTCTAGGAGAGAGAGAGAGGGAGAAAAGCACTGGAACTGGAACACTACTGTTGGAAAGTCTTTTGCTCTGGCCTGGAATGGCACTTAGTCTCAGAACGCAACTATTTCACATTTGACTTGACTACTTTAGTGTAGTACAGTAGTAGTATGGAGGACAAGAGCTGGAAGAACAATCGCTCTTCTTGTTTCAGCTAATCGTTCTTTTCTTCTGGATATCCGATTACCTCCTCCGAACCACACCACTTGAATTGACTCTCGCACTCACTCCCCTACACGACTACTAATAGCTCATAATACTACTATTCTTGTTACGACCATCATCATCATCATCCTCTTCAATAACGTCATCATAAGTGGATTGGACAACCAACAAAACGACGCACCGTGCAGTTTTACACACAAAATACACAAATAAATAAATAATATCAATTATGAGTCTCTGAAATATTTACACATAGCTGTTGTGGATGCAAGTTTTTTCTACTGCTGCATGCTGTGTGCGAATGGGAATGACGGAATGTGTGTCCAGTCCAGAAGAAAGTGTGGAAAAGGCATAATAATCATAGGATAGAAGACTTCTGCTCCGACTACTCACTCTGTACATAGTCTGCAGGCCTAGTGGAAAAGCAACTGGACTCCGTGTTCTTAATTAGTGCACTTGGTTACGTAGGTTTCCTTTGCTGGAGCAAACGGCAGGGAAAAGGGAAGAGTTCGTCAGCCAGCGTCTACTACTACTCCTCGACTACTATACATAATAATATAATACAACTTTAGTTAGTTTCCTCTGTGCTGTGCTGGATTGGATTGGATTCATTGGATTCGATCCGACGACGACGACCAGACCACCATCCATCCATCCATCCACACCAACGAAACGAAACCAAAGTACCACCACGGAACCAAAGGAAAGGAAAGCAACGTACTCTCTTTCACTCTCCCTGGCTTTGGCTCCTGCTATCGTCCTCGCCTGGCCTCGTCTCGTTTCACTCCCTTTCTCTGCAATGCTGCTCTCCCAATACATTTTGTGATAAAACCTCATTGTTAACTCTGGAAATCAAATTCAACTTTCTGTTTACTCTTTCAACTCAGCCAGGGTCCCTATCCTTTCTCTCAAATCTTCACAAAAACAAACACACTTCAGCTCTATATATTTATCAATCTATTCCTGACTCATCATCATCATCATCATCATCCTCGTCGCTCCATCGGTTAAAGGGTTACGCATTCTCTCATAATATTTATATCCTTTTTCGTCATTCTCCAATTTGTACATAGGTAATTAATATATCTATCTATATATATATATATACATATATATATATATATCTACGAACATTACTCCACTATCTAATATTCTCTATAGTTCCAATGAATAAGTGATGATTGGTGAAGATGGTGTTGCTAGGATTATTGGCATCCTCTTGTCCATGTTCTTCTAGACTTTTCTTCTCAGTCTCATCGCCAGCCAAAGTCCTCAAGTCCGCAAAGGAAAGTTCTTCTTGTTCTTCTCCTAGTAGGAAGCCCATCATCATCAGTGAGACGCCAACGCCAGCCTCAGCTCATCGTCACGACTCGTGAATTGCTTAGCGTAGAAATAGTAGGTGATACAATGTGAACTCAATGGCCGTGTCAAAGAAGAATGCAGCAGTTGAATGTAGTTGTGATGACATGGACCACCTCCTCCTACTCCTCCACGTCGAGTCCTCCTCCTCCACCTTCTCCTCCGAATCAGCAGACCGAGAACCCGCAGTAGTAGGCACTAGCAACCGAAATCATCACTCGCTGCACTGACTACTCAACGGCGGCTTCCAAGGCTGCTGTTTCCGCTCCTGAGGACGCCGACTGTCCACAAGGGGTCAACTGGGACGTTGTCAACGTGAGTTTTCAAACTATTTCAACCGTTATTACCCAACTAACTTTTTTTTTAGTCCACTCGACTACTACTACATATTACTTTTACTGAGAAACTTAGCATCACAATTTCATGATCGATATCGATTGCTCTGCCGATTCCCCACACAGAGTTGCTTCGCTTACTTACTTTACTTTTAATCTCTCTATGTGTCTATTTTATATAGTCTCTTTCTGTGTGTCTAATAAAAACCCACAGTAAAATACTTTCTCCAACTAATTCTCCAATTAACTCCCCTTTTTTCAATCTTGAATAATAAAAAAAACTTTCTCTCCCTTTTTTCCAAATTCCAATGCGGTAGATTTATCTTATCACCGGACGTAGTCCGGCTAAAAATTATCATAAAATTTCGTTTTTATCCCGTTTTATTAGTGATAAAAAGTGTTTCGACGATGTATCTGTATGTAGTCTGTAGCTATCAGTGTATGTAGCATGTGTGTAGGAATGTATTTAGTTGTAGTAATATCGGAGTGTAGCCGAAGCTTATTGTAGAAGCTCTATAATATAATTCGCTCATGTGCATGGCATGCAATGCTACACTACTGTGTACTACACTTCTCCACATCTACTATCGGTAATTTTATAGTTAGTATGCAGTAGAATGTAGTAATCTTTGCTTTGGAAACTTTTCCGTCTCTCTCTCTATAGGAGGATAATATTCTTGTGCACATGAATAGTAGGGAGTGAGGGAGAGAGGCTCACTCACTGGCCTCTTTTATAGGGAAGACAAGTGAGACGGCTGTAGGTAGCATTTAGTTGGAATGTTGTACAAGTGCTTATAAAATATGAAGGGCTAGTTTTTAAGGAAGAGGCTTTATTAGCTATTATTATAGTTGGACATTAGTTAGATAGGTCCTTTTGGCTGTGTGGAGTGGAGAGAGTGCTGGAGAGAGAAGGTGATTACGTATATCCTGGATGAGTGGACTGGACTAGATGAGTGGAGACTCTTACTTGATTATGACTTGCTCGCTGGAGAAAAGACTGGACAGAGAGAGGGAGAACAGAACTCTGCATGCAGACCTAATAGCCATTGTGTTAATTGACTAGCTTATTATTATGAATGAGTATTGACATGACACGCACACGTACTCTTGTGACGTCATCACACGCGGCTCTCTCTCTCTCTCTCTCTCGCTCTCTGCCTCTTATTTTTACGGGGGAGTCATTTTCACATTTACTTTTACACTACTAGCACTCGACTCCGAATTTCCTACGCTTTTACACACGGAACTGAAATTTCTTTATAAATTATTTGACGAGATAGTAGGACACGTTCGGGGAAGGCTAAGGAAAAATAATATTATCCTTGGTCGACAGAAGAGCAATGGAAATGTACTGGTTTTGCATTAAGACAGTTACTTTACCACTACTTACTATCGTAGGAATTATTTATGGAAACACAAAGTACTTAATATAAATGTAGTATGCAAAATCGGAATTGTGTGATTGCCAGCTAGCGACAGGCTATGATAGACAAGCGAAGCCAAGATTATGGCGTATTTGAATTTACACTAGTTATAAGTGATGCACCATATACATACTGAAGACTATCCTTGTATATTTACAACGATGAGTTGGGGAAAAAATTGTTATTCTTTACTTAGACTCAAGTTAAGTTGTGATGAAGAGTGGAAACGGAAAGGTAATGCATATGTGCATGTATGCTTTTCTTTCTGCAACATTTTTTAATGCTATGTCTAATATTATATAGTGAGACTAACACGGGGAGATAACATCCTTGCGTATGCAAGTGATAAAGGAAGAGTATGTGTATGTAGGTAGGTGGCTTAATAATATTTGTACTATGCTCACTCCAAGAGCTACTGACTGCATTGATTTGGCAATGGCAAAGAAACAACAAGAAACGGGAACAAACTTCTTGTAATCCAATAGCACAAAAGTAACAGACTAGAATATAGGAGATATACATATGTAGGGATCTTAGATATATGCATATACATGTGTGCAGAGCAAAGAGTATATAAACCATGCCATGCAACTCTGCTCACTAATACTGTGTAAAGGAAATAGAGAGAATGCCAGGCCCGAAAGTCTAGCTTCTTTATTTACGTAAGCTCCTCTGTACATAAGGACATTAAGATAGTTAAACTGTGAGATCAGATTAGAGATAGGGAGCTATGCGATGATATGCATTCACATTGCATTCACTCGTTAAACTACAAACAACCTGATAACAGACAACACTCGATCTTTTCTTATTCAACGTTAACGATGCCACTCTGTACTGCATGTACTCGTCTACAATTATAGTGGATAAAAAAGGTTTGAAAACAGGAAGGAGAAGATCAGTTTCATTATGGCACTGATTTTTTTATGACACACAGGACAGGATTCTCAATTTGTTTGTAACACAAGAAAAGGATTCTAGAAATATCAATGAATGGTAGATTTAATGTAGTTACATAGAATTTACGTGGGTGATTTAGTGCACACATGCCATTTGATTCTGGTTGAGTGTAGTTGTAGAGCAAGAAGTGTCGTGTATTCCAAACGAAATTAGAGTTGTATTGATTAATTGCGGGCAGGCAGGACACTTGAATCAAGTGGATGTAGTATATTTTACGTTATGCTAGGGATGTATGTATGTATGTGTATCTGTTCTGTTAGTTAGTGGGAGGGAGGGAGTGAAACGAAGTGAAGTGATATTAGTAGCTATACTTCTGGTTCCATGTACATTCCATAATATATATTTTAACTTCCTAGGTATATAGTTATGTAGAGCAAGCGAGGAGTACATAGAGAGAGAGAGATGATAGTATAAGTGTAAGGATTCAGTTCAGTTTCAGTCAGACAGACTTTGCTTTCGGATTGGCAGTTATGAAAGTGCAGGATGTGAGAAAATGAGAATTCAGACAATAAATGTTCTCTCCAGCATAATACATGGGTAATAGGTAGTCAAGTGCTCCTGGAGTTCTGGATACATACATATTATTACTTATTATCTTTCTAATATACGTTATGTACATGATTCCACTCAGACAGAGAGAGAGAGGAGCTTCATAGTGCCAACTATATCTGTGCGAGAGGAGAAACTCGAAAAGCAGACATAAAACAGGAGATAGTTCAAGTTGTACGTATATTAGATAATGTGTGCTTACTTACTGGAGAGTGAGTATAAGTAGTAGATATAATGGAAAGGAGAAGGTAAAGGAAAGGAAGAGAAAGCAGTGAAAGAACCGGAGGTTGAGTTGCCGTTGGGTTGTTCGCATGGTTTGGTGTGGTGTGGTCTGGTGGACTTGGACTAGGACGGGTTTGGTTCGGCTGGCACAGTGAAGGTAACGCAGCACGAGAACAGCATGAGCAATTGAGCATGGAGAAACATTTGTTTGTGTAGTAAGTCTAAGTAAGTAGGTATCCTCGGGTCCAGGCCACGCCAGTGCAGCCCAATGCTTTTTCCTCCAGTCAAATGAAAGTCTTGGCGTTGTTGTTGCTGGAGAAAGTCTATTCCATGTGTATTATGCAGCAGGAAATATTGTACTGTAGGTGCCGTATGCTTACACTTATTGTTAACTCTATCAGCAATAATGTTTGGAAGTATTTATGTATCTGGAAGAACATTAGGAATTAATGTAGAGAATTGTCTAGAAATTGGGTCTCTGATTTCCCCCATCCATTCATTCTTTTCTTATAAATAGAAAATGGGTGAATTAAATGAAACACGCACTTGCTCCTTGTTCCGTCTCCAGTCATAACGGGCACGGGACTGTTCTTTGTGACTAACATTTTTCATGTAGTAGGAAGTTGGAATATATATAGGTAGGCAGGTAGGGTCCAGTACTTTCCCCTCTCGAACATACTATACCACTACCACTACTACAAATATGTTATGGCATGCCAAACTTTAAATGAGATGGAAGAGTTTGTAAGCGAAGCGCTATTTGGAAGAACGGTGAATGGTAAATCAATAGGAATCGGTTTCATCAGCTTTTTTGCATGTGTGTGCGCTAATTAAAATCTAATGTATTTGATTATTGTACTTTATTAATAAGTTGACTAAGTGCATGTGTTTTGGAATGTTGTGTATTTAGGTGAAATTTTGAATTTGGCGGCTGATTGTATTGAGCGTTGCTCGTCTTTGTTCTTTGTGCGGGACCTTCGGTCATTGTCGAAATTGTGAAAATTGCATTATTATTAGTGAGGATCTAGTAGTAGTGACGATATGACAATACAATGCAATGATGGGGATTTTTGGCTAAGTAAAAGATAATCGGGAAAATAATTAAAGATGTGCTTATGAAATGTCAAAATTTGGTGAGAATGTTGGTGACGAACTGTGGGTGGTTGTTGTTGTGGTTGATTGGGCCTTAGATGGAAGAGGACGAAGAGAGTTCGGACCGACAGACCTCAGTGCCAGTCAACTCGAGCGAGAACGAGAAAGAGTGTGGGCCCGGGATGGGCGACGAAGATGCTCATGAGAACTTGGTCCGCCGTCCTTCGCGGTCAACGACGTCCGTCCCACCGGAACCTTTCATGATAATGAGAAGCAAAGCGCTGAATCGTCGAGTGACTTTGAATGTTGGTGGTGTTAAGCACGAAGTGCTGTGGAAGACTCTGGACCGCCTGCCGCACACCCGCCTCGGTCAGATGCGGGAGTGCAACACGCACGAGGCGATTCTGGAAATGTGCGATGACTACTCCCTCGTTGACAACGAATATTTTTTCGATCGACATCCCAAGTCGTTCAGCTCAATTCTTAACTTTTACCGGACGGGCAAATTGCATCTCGTCGACGAAATGTGTGTACTGGCTTTTTCCGAGGATCTCGAGTATTGGGGCATCGATGAGCTTTACCTGGAGAGTTGCTGTCAACACAAGTACCACCAAAGGAAGGAACACGTCTACGAAGAGATGAGGAAAGAGGCTGAGAGTCTCAGGCAGAGGGACGAAGAAGATTTCGGGGACGGATGGAGCGCCAAGTATAAGAAGTACGTTTGGGATTTGCTCGAGAAGCCCACCAGTTCTTGCCCAGCCAGGGTCAGTCCATTAAATAATATTTTCTCTATTTACCTTACTAATATTAATTACATTTCCAAAATACATATTCTTTCAAAATTTTCATTCAAAAATCAGTAAACAAGTTTTTAAAATGTAGTCTCACATCCTCTTTTCTACTGTTTTAAAACAAACCCTCCTTCACTACACAAAATGAAAACAAGTTTTTTCTTTTATCTACAATTGAAAATAAAAAACAGACAATTTTCTGAGACACTGAGAAAATGGCCATGCAAAAAAAATCAGTGTCGGGGCTCGCGTGCAAATTCAAAAAGAGCTAAATGTATTAAATCATGAGATTAATAATAATGACAGACTGTTATGTAGCAAACTGGGAAACTTTCTCTGATTTTCTCCAGTCGACTTTAAGTGATTCCGATTCCAAGAGGCTGCGGTGAGAGCAACACATAATCACAAATAATAAATGATGATTATGATACTATGACTGAAGTAATCTTAAACTATTCGCTTCTTAATCTTAATTAGCTAATTGAATACTCAATTTTCCTCGTGTGACTAAATACGCCTACACATATATTTACGTATAAATGTAAATACGAAAAGTGTGAATTGACTGGCAGCGTTTCCTCATTTGTGAATATATGGGTCCAACTATATGCGTGTGTGCGTGATTGTATTTCTGTGTGCGAGTAATTTGTGTCATCTTTGTCTGTGTGCGTGTTTCTGTTCAATTACCTAGTGTAACTTAAGCTAACTAAAATAATTTCTGTAATCTTTCTATCATTTACTAAATATAGTTATTATTTATTACGTAGCCGTACTATTTCTATCTTTACTCCATTTTCACATTTTAGTGGCATATAGAGTTGAATTTATTATATAGTCCTATATGTAGGTTTACAGTAGCCCCTTTTATAAGTAAACGACTCTTGGCAATTCTGTATACTATTCTGTATGTTATAATTTATTGTTACGACCATGAAAACGATTACAGCTTGTAGTAAAATCTAATTGACAATGATTTGCACTATTTTGACTGACTTTCTTTATAGATTCCATTAGTAAATCTTAGCATTAGCCATCTAAATCTTCTCTAATTAAATTAGACGAATGAATTATTAACATAACTTGAAATTAGATTTGACTTGTAGTTTTCAATAGTCCCAGTAAGTACCAGTAACGTAATTACCTAAAATAATTAACAATTAATTTGGTGCATATTGTAATCTAATTATTCGCTTTTTGACAAGTTGAAGGTCTCCTCGGCATCAGAGTGTTCTTCTGTGTTGTGTCTTCCCCTAATACAATTCTTCAATTGATAATGATGGGAAAGGGCTTGTGCAACGATACGCCTTACTTACTAATCAATAATAATTAGTCTTTCAAGCTTCCCTTAACCTACCTGCCGCTCATTATCACTGAACTGTGACGCCGTCCCTCCCCTCCCTCCGCAACCTTTAACAACCTCCTCCCCCTCTCGTCATCTCGTCTCCTTTTCTCCATTCTGAATGTCACTGGGTGTCTTGACCGGCAGGAAGTCCATGGGAAACAACCTATCTCTTTCTCTCTCTCTCTCTCTGCCTTTATCTCTTTCTCTCTATCACTCTAACTTTCCCTTCTCTGACTTTCCCTAACTTTCACTTTTGCTTTCACTCCTCTTTCACATTTCACATCAAATTACTCAAATCTCTTCTTTCGCTATCTTTCATCTGACAGGAGTCTTTTAACTTGGCTTTCGTTCTTGTATGCCTTGACTACTAATCTATTAGTATTTCCCTATAGTACGACAAACTACCGAGTACTATTGTCCTTTACTATAATGAATGGCTCTTTATGTAGTGCATGTCTCTTCCACATAATTATTAACAGTGCTTCCTTATTATTAGTACACGTTTATGTTTGGCACAAACGAAACGGTAATTAGCGCTAATTGCTTGAAAATGGCTTTTGGCTTCTACTTGGACCATTTGGCTTTGCCATGTCATTTTTCAATGTCTCTTTTTAACTTATGGGTTTTTGATTTATATAACTCTAACCTAAACTATAAGCTATATATATAATAATTTTATTCTAATAATAATACGAGTTATATATATTTTTACTTATAGTAGATTCCATTTTTTTTCTTAATTTAATTGGACAAATGAGAAGTGTACATAAGTTAAAAATTTCATCGTTGTATTTATTGTGAGTGATCTGATTCTAAGGTTGATTGTGATAGTCGTGACCGTTATTGGTCGGTGTGCTTGATTGATAGTGGAGACAATAGAGTTGATTGCATTGTGTTTGTTTGTTTGTTTGTCTGTCTGTCTGTCTGTGTGTGGAGTCATAATATCATGTGAAGAAGCTGAGTCAATGCAAAGCAAAGCAAAGGCACTTTAATGTCAATGTGCTGCACAGGCAAGGAAGGCAAAATCAGTTTTCACTCGAAGAAAGCTCTACTAATTATTAATGAGGAATAATGTTAAGCGAATTGCATGTAAATGTGTTGCTCTTGTGTGTGCCATGCTATGGCGTTGCCCGCCATAAGCCAAGCGAGGCCAATAACTAATTGACTACTAATCTGAATAACACGCTAAAATGGCTCTCTGTCTCTCTATCTCTCTCTATATATCTGTCTAATCTCTGTCTCTGTGTGTTCAATGTTGATTTGTGGGTCGGTGTTGCTAATTGGCTATCAGCTATTAAACTGTGTGCTCAATGGAAATGTCCATGCCATTGTCAATGTCTGTCTGTCCTGTCATTAAGATAGCTTAAAGTTCTAAGAATTGGAAAGTCTCTCTTTGAGACGAATGACACGTACACGTATAGATACACTTTTTTGACACATGACACACGATCACCACAAGTACAATTCCCAATAAAACCTTTTGCCCTGTCTCCCTGTCACTCTCCTTTGTACAATAATGTACATATAGCTCCATACTATGATGATTTAAATTATATCTAATAATAATATCAATCTTTATAATAATAATATCAATCTTTATAATAATAATATTATTATTATTATAACTCTAAAATGATCAAGTCAATCTAAGATTCAATCAAATATATTTAAATACGTTTATAATAATGATATAAAAGTATATTATGATCAAATACTCTACTTACCTATATACCTACCCATCATCCTCCATGCAGACGAGAATAATGTTATAATTCTACTTATTTTGATGATTAATATAATGGAGTACACGTATATACGTAACGTATGATTTTAATGTACGTGCTGGAATAATAATAATACTGAATTATAAATGCAACGTACATCTCTCAATCTCTCTCTCTCTCTCTCTTATACTTGCGTTACGTATGATATAATATATAATTGATGAAGATTTGTGATGAAATGTGAAAGTTATTTAAAGGAAGTCATGAAATTGAAATTTGGAAAATGTTGTTGGTGGTTGTTGTTGGTTCAGCGTTGTGGCTTTGGAATGTCAGTTCTTGTTGTTGTCTATTAGGTGGTGGCAGTGATTTCGATACTTTTCATAGTTATGTCGACAATCGCATTGACTCTGAACACAATGCCCGAACTACAAGAGATAGAGTGCGCGAATGTGAATGAGTCGATGTGCGACCCGGACGCGAAGGGCTTTCTGCTGGACAAAGATGAGAAAACTTTGAAAGGTGCAAACCAGACCAGCGAGCACGATGACCTGGTTCTGGTGGAGAACCATTACCTGGCCATGGTGGAGGAAGTGTGCATCACCTGGTTCACCTTGGAGTACGTGTTGAGACTGGCCGCCTCTCCCGACAAGTGCAAATTCCTCCAAGGCGGTTTGAATAACATTGATTTATTAGCAATATTACCGTATTTCATCTCGCTCTTTCTCCTCGAGTCGAAGAAGGCGACGGGAGGGGCCGACCAGTTCGCCGACGTCAGAAGAATAGTTCAGGTCTTTCGCATCATGAGAATCTTGAGAATCTTCAAGTTGGCTCGTCACTCGACGGGTCTTCAGAGTCTCGGCTTCACCCTCCGCAATTCGTACAAAGAGTTAGGACTGCTCATGTTGTTCCTTGCCATGGGTGTCCTCATTTTCTCGTCTTTGGCGTACTTTGCGGAGCGGGAGGAGAACCCGGCATTCGAGTCCATTCCGACGACTTTCTGGTGGGCCGTCATCACAATGACAACAGTGGGGTATGGGGACATGTACCCGACGACGAGTATAGGCAAGTTGATTGGCAGTGTTTGTTGTGTCTGTGGGGTGCTCGTCATTGCCCTCCCCATTCCCATCATTGTCAATAATTTCGCCGAGTTCTACAAGAATCAGATGCGGCGGGAGAAGGCGCTCAAACGAAGGGAGGCTCTCGAGAGGGCCAAGCGAGAGGGCTCCATTGTCTCTTTTCGTCACGTTAATCTGAGGGATGCTTTCGCTAAATCCATGGACCTCATTGACGTCATCGTCGATACGGGTAACACTCATTTTTCAAACCCTCCTTTCTCCACTTTCACTTTCATCCTCAATTATTAATCATTCATTTCTTATTTTGCTCATTTACTAAATGTCCTATTTCTAATACTCTAATACTAATCAATCATTAATACTGTGACTGTATAATATTATTATTATGTATAGTAGCAAGTAATCATAATCATCATCATCATCCGAAACTCAGAATAAAAAAAAAAAAAAAAAAAAACCTACTCCATCCTATCTATCTGCTATCTCTGTCTGTCTGTCTGTATATAATCTATACTTTGACATGTTGTATATATATATAAGAGTCGACTCTCACTCTCACTCCTTCTTCAGCAGACGACTACTACGGAGACATAAATAGTATTAATAGCTTTTGTCGTATAGTGCTGCATTGACACACTTACTTATCTTATTAAGAGAAGAGTTTCATTTATTTGGAGAGAGGGCTGAGTGGTGAAAGGAGAGGAAGTAGTATATTTTGGGAGCTGAAAGAGAGATAGGATCTGCAACAATGGGGTGTTGGTATTGGGTTGTTGTATTGTATTGTTGTGCAGTGAGGGAGTTGAATGAAATAGGTCATAATACGGGAGGAAGGAAAATGGCGAGCGAGCGAAAGTTTCCTTCGTGTCTGTCCGCTACTTACTTACATTACATTACATTCGGAGTTTTCGGAGCCAGGGAAGCAAGGGAGAAAGGAAGAGTATGCGATAGAACGGCTTGTAACATGTTTTACATAGAAGCGCATGAGGCTGTTCTGGTGTGGCTTGGCTGGCTGTGAAACGGGTGCTGAGGCAAGGGAAGGGAAGGCACGGCACGAGAATGGGACACAATGGAACTCAGTGCGGTACGAACGAGTTGTATCTAGCGGACTATAGACGTATATGTATAAAAGCCTTTAGCCAACAACATAGAGAATTCATCGATCTGCCCTTACGCAACTTCCACAAAACTTTCACTTGCTTTCCTTTCACTTTTTCCACAACCGTCCGTTTAAGTCTGATTCTTTCACTTGGCTCTATTGTGTGCAGTGCGTGTGACTCCAAGGCACCATTGTCTCTCACACGCACTTTTCCTCACTCGTCGCCTCTCCTTTTCTCGTTATCTGCTACGTCGAGTCCGACGTCGACTACGGTCTGGCTAGTTACCTCCAATTTTCCCGCATTAGCTACTCTTCAGAGCTAGTTCTTTTAACCAGTTCTAACTCTCATTGTTCTATGCAGTAGCGCCAACTCTTAAACCATAGATCCAATAACTTGCCCGTTCTCTTCTCCTAGCTACCATACCATCATCCTAGACACTCTTTCAAAAGTAAGTAGGTGGAATATTATAGAAATTAATATTATCATTAGTCTACTAGGTAATTATTACAAATATTCCTCATAATTAATAATCTTAATTGATTGATGATAGATAGTGCGGTTAGTAGTTTTACTTTTTAAGGGTATTATCCTACTACTGTTAGTTTTAGTTGCTTTTTATCTAGTTATTTAAGTTGTAGTTTTGCATTATATTTTTGATATTATACCTAAAATTATTTACATGAGTGATGCTTGATGTTTTTAAATGAAAAGATTGGTTTTTGGTGCAGGCCACAACTTATCCCAAGCGGACGCAAATAGCCAGGATGGTGAAGGTCGTGACAAGCCAACAACAACCGGAACGGGTTGTTACAAAAATTACGACCATGCAATATTTGCCCGGCACAAGAGAAAGAACTCTTCAAAGGGTAGTGGTGGTGTTGGTGGTGGGGGTAGCACTGGAGGAGGGTCCTCTCAACTTCTGGACGTTTCCTACGAGCCAGAATTCCAAAATCTGGACAGAACTTCGCCAGGACCATCAAACGCCGTTCTAGAGTCGGTGAGTTATACATTAACAATACTCGTGTAAAGAGATTTCAAGGGTTCAGTGTATATTTACTACGCAGTCCTCATCTTCTTCATTCTACTGCGACTTTGGCATCCTGAAAAAATCCAACTCTCTTTTACAGCCCGTCGATGAACAGGTTTTACTTGGCGTATACTTTCCTTGCGCTTATTTGCAGAGTATTATTGTTATTGACTTTAGAAAGTCGATTTAGGTAGATTTGGTTAGTTTAGTTGACATGACTTGACTCAATGTCAATACCCCCTTAATTGTTTTCTCTCTCGAATGTTCTTTTAGTACGTACGGTAGATCTTGTCAGTTTTAGTGACTTGCATATTTAGAGGAATGTATTTTGTATTGTATATCGTAGGAAAAAGAAAAAGATCGGAAAAAGGGAGAAATGACAGATGCCGATTGTTGCTATTGCACTAATAAGGTATTTATTTCTCATAGACATTTTATTATTTTCTTACTATTGTTCTCTCTCTGTTCCCTTTCGAATCCTCTATTCAGATTGTTCTTTTCCTTGAGAATGTTCATTCGATCGTTTGTTTGTGTCGTGTTGTCGTGTGCATGAAATGAATGGCTTTGAATCTTTGGCGAAGCACGTTTGCGAATGATTTTTGTCTTTATTATTATTATGTATCTATAATGTATTCAGTAACAGATCTTGAAATCAAATTCAATCCTACGGTCTCATATTCCTGTGTATCACATCACAGAAGACTGTAAAATCAACTCTAAAGCAGGTATTTAACTGCCAACCACCGGGGAACTTCTTTCTTTCAAAATCTTTTGAGTTCTTTTCTTACTTTCCTTTTCTTGTTTTTTCATTTTCTGATTTTCCTTTCCGGATTTACAATAACACAAAGTCATGAGAGTCAATGAGTGTGTGGTTCCTTGTTTTGCACGATTGAACATCTCTTAAGTCTCTCCCCCTTATTATATATATATCAGTGTGAGTTTCTCTCTATAATCTCTAATCATAATCATATATTAAGTCTAATTACTCATCATCTATACTATATCTTACTACTTATAATATATTATTCGTTTTGATAATAATATACTTACTACATACTACTTAACGTTTAGGAAGGAGTGCAGCGAAGCGATTCACCGAGTTAGACATGGCAATTGCTATTCAATAGATTCATTTGCACGCTTTCCGTGTGTATATTTCTCATGGACAGTCCATACTTTCTCATTCATCCACTATTACTACTATACTCTACTTCTTTTGAACTTTTTTTTGCTTTATTATATATTACTTTACTACTATATATATACTATATACCTATATATATCTATATATCTCTGATTTCGATATACCACTAAATACGAATTCATGCAGGACTCGAAAAATAAATGAATTTCTTATCCAACCAATTCCAGAGCTTACTCTCTCTCTGAATACTATAATTTTTTCCGATTTTTGAATTCTCCACTCTACTGGAGACTTTTCTCCTTATTGACCAACCAAACCAATCAACCTGCCCCCACAAAGGCTTTAAAATTTCAAAAAATTGGGGATAATTTTAAAAATTGGATGATATACTGGACGTTAGGAAACGGAGAGACTGGACGAGTCAAAATATCGTGCATTGCAAGGATCCGCAACAAAGTTGAGTTCAGCGACGTCGACGAGATCAGCACCGAACTTACCCGGATCGACCGTAGTCGAGAACATTCCCATGACATTCTACAACATTCGAGATGGTGACGATAATTCCACCAAATGATGACTATCACCCGTATCATTTTCCTTTCACTCTGCACCCAGCAGGTGAGGATAGACAACATTCAACATACCTACCTACACACAAATTATACCTTTCTTTTCAATACCCAACCTCAACTTTCTCTTCTTCACAACCATTTATTTACTAACTACTCACCTCTCAACTTGTACCTTTCTCCGATTTCTCTCTCTCTCTCTCTCTCTTGTCTCTATCTTGTCTCTCTCTTCTTTTTCGGCCCCCGTTTTCTCCACCTTTGACCTCACATGCATTCATTCATTCAAACACTCTAATATGCAATTGATAACGACACACTCTCTCACACGACACGATGATGCACAGCTCACAGTTGAATACACAAACGATTTGTTTTCTATACTTTCCTTTTGATTATTCTTTCTATTGTTAAATGTCATATTTAAATTGAGTTCTCAATTTGTTTGTTGGAAACACTTTGGATTTTGTCTCACGCAGCCGAGCAGTTAAATTTTGAAAGGCCCCGTATCACGTGGTCTGGTCACAATTAGCTGGTGGTACAATATCTTTTTGTCAGCTTGATTATTTATTCGTGAGTCTGGCAAGCAAGCAATACTAGCACTCTCTATTGGACTAAGTATATTTGGTTGTAGAGCTAGAAACTATTTTCCTAGTTTTGTTAGTTTTTTGAAGTAGCACCCGCCTGTCGCTTTGTGCTTATTGAAATGATGACTTTGGCACACACAGGATTACCGAGAGTACACAGACCCTGAGAGCCTGATGCCCCATGGAGTGAGTGAGTTCCGAAACAATTGCTGTGGCAGTACCAATTGTCATCAAGTCCCTTTGGAAATGAAAGTGCTCCGTAATAATAATAATCAGCAGCAGCCGATGCCGATGGAGATGGGGAGTGTTGACAGTTCGGACACGTACGTCAGTTGTCAGACACATCCGTTCATGTCTCAGGAGGAGCTGGAATCGAATGTTTATGTGAATCCTTTGGATGGGAATGACGGTGACCGGCCTACTACGTCCAATACTTTCGGTCACCAGTGTCAGCAGCCATCTTGTCAGCATCAGCAACAGCCACCCAGTCCATGGGGCAGTCCAAGACGCAAACCCGCACTTCGCACGGCTGTCAGGAGTTCTTCCGGAGAGGGCGATGCCATTCGGGACTCACCCGCCAGGAATCGCAGAGCCAGATTTCAACAAGTTCGTCCGCTATTTGAATCTAATAGCAAAAGCTTTCTAATAATTGAGTGGTTAAAATTTTAGTATTTTGAATTGTAGAGCTCTAGTAGATCTCGAAATTCTAAAAATGAAGACTGTCCAAAGAGAACTGGAGGGTCGCACGATTCCCTTACCAAAATTAACTCATCCAGCTTGGCGGAGGATAAAAAGAGTCGGCGACCATCTTTTCTACCCACTAAAGGCATTGCCTCAGCCACAAAACTCTTGAATCAACATTTCTTTGGTGAGACTCTTTTGATTGTCACTCTGCAGATGCTAAATGCTCTCGCAAACTATTAATAAACAATATTTTAATGTTCACCAGCCACGCACTCCAAATATTCCTGCCAAGATGAATATTTATTACAGCAACTAATTAGCCGTGCTATGAGCATTATGCATAGCAGATTATGCAGATGCACATAGCACATTTAGCATTAATCGTGCGCACACATGAAATATGTGACAAATATATGCGGGTGATACATGATCTGCACATTTTTGATGTCTGCAGGAAGCAAATCGTCGTTGGAAAGAGTGACAAGCCCATGTGACCGTCGAAATAAGCCAATCCTAAAGAAAGGTGATTTACGCTTCGACCCAGAAACGGAGAGATTAATTGACACGGATGGAGGGAGTGTGGGTGATCGTTCCAGTCGGAGTGGCAGTCTGTCCTCATCGGTCGTTGCAAATAAGCCCAAAAGCAAAACAACAGCCGCCACCACCAAAGCCCCCATCAAATTCATCGGAGTGGATGAGTACGATGAGAAAAAACATTCTCGATTGCCAAAGTCTCCGATGCCAAGAGGTACACTCAAAAGAACATCACATAATCATAATATTCTATTCAATACAATTTGGAGTGGGAGCCATGCGGTGGGCTCGGCGGTTGCTGCAGTCAATACATTTAGTGTGTCATGCCAGCCAGCCTGCAAGTAGTGAGCGAGCCAAGGCAAGCCAACCGACGGATTTCGGATACATGCAAACACCCGAAGGAAGGAATGGACTGAGCAGCGACGGACCGAACTCACCGTAGCCTACCCGCTCCTGATATACAGGGTGATCTCGCTACTTCGACTCCTACCACTTTCTCTCATTTAAATCACACATAAAAAAACACGTTTTCCACGCCGATTGTTCTGGAATATTCAATCATTTTGTATACAACTTTCACTTTGGTGAAAGTGAGCTACAATAATTAATTGAAGATGGTATTTGAGATACAGTGAAGGCGTAAAGAAAACATTTCAGTTATGTAGAGATACTGAAATGAGAGATGCTGAGAGCCATGTGGAAAGGAGATGTGTAGACGTGTGATTTCTTTAGGTGGTGAAAGTGGTGTGTGTGGTGATGTTGCAGCCAGATCACCCTGTATCCTCTCTGTCTGTCTGTGTGCAAATGTTTGGTGCAGGAGAGAGGATTGTATTGAGTAGGATAGGATTGAGCTTCCATTCTCTCTTTTCGTATCGTAGTGTGGACTATTTGTGCACCAATAGAGTAGTATATATTTTATGGGAGCATTTATTGTGTCAAATAATGCGTCTTGGCACGTAGACGCAACGGAATCAAAGTGATTTGACTATTTGAGCGTTGGACTATTTGACCCTGCTTGAAACGTGTCCAATAATATATTTTTAATCTCACACAGGCTTCAGTTTCTGTTAGCTAACGTTGTGTTCTTTTGGTTGTGTTGTGTGTACCCGATCCCTTTCTCCTCTCCTTGCCTCTTTGCCATTGCCACTGTCTCTCTTCTCGTTCGTTCGTTCTCTCTCTCCATCCACACCGCTGTCGTCTCACATTTTCAATTACTCTGAATTTATTTGTCTCTGTGTATCCTTGATGTTTAATGAATTGCCTTTTCAGAAACAACTTTGAGCAGCACGTAAGTAGAGTTGTTCTTTCTTCACGGTCTGTGTACTCCCAGGGTGTCATCAGATTCGTCTCTAAATAAATCCTTTTAATCTATGTAGCTGTTCTTAATGTTTGGAATGTATATTATCTCCATATCAAACTACTACTATTCTCTGTCTCTACTGTCTCTGTACTGTCTGTCATGTCATGTGTATTTGTACTCTCGTCCTTTATTGTCTTTTTCTGTTCTTGTTCCGAGCTATAGCTTAATTTTATTAGCTACTAACCAACTGTCTATATATACATTATGAATACAATTCTTTGTTTTAATATCTGACTCTGTAGAGCCTATTGTGTATGTTTATATAACATTTTCTATCTATACCACCTACTAACTATTTAACTATCTATTTACGTTCACTTCGTAACATTACATTACAGTAGAGTACTACATAACGTCCACGTACATAATATTTATTTAGTCGTAGAATGCAACAAAGGATCTTTGTAGAAAGTCGTAGAAACTATTAGAGTACTTTTAAAAACAGTGTTAGTTACTACTAAAGTACGTTGATACAGATAATATAATTTTATGTACGTGGTTGGTTGGTGTCTGTTTCTTCCCTGTAGTAAATATGTTATGTGTATGTCTATATGTATTTGTAATGTGAGTGTTAGCCTATTTCTGTGTATTTCTGTAGCTTTTACTTGTTCTCTTTTCTGTCTGTCTTGATTGTGTCTCGTGTTGTCGTGTCTTAGAGTCATTTATAAGCTAGTTATAGCTAATTTAGTTAGTGATGCAGCTAATTATAATTTATAAATGGGTTTATTAGTGCTAGTGCAGAGATGCGGGAGATCGTAACGTATTATATATCATTCTATGACGCGATAAAGTATTTCTACTTGATTTAATTTGACACTAACGAATGGCTATTAGGTAGAGATTAAGTTTTGTCGACGAATGTGTTCGAATGTGTATCTAAAATGAGGCGAAATGATTTTGGACAGATGTGATAGGTGACCTCCTCCAATTGGGTCCCCACCACAACAACACGCAGCAAGAATCCAGCGACTCTTCGACGATATCTCCCGGAGCAGGAAGTGCATCGACAGTGGTGAGCAGACCACGCCTTCCACCCCCACTCACACCCACTCCATCTTCGACGACGTCGAAGACGACTTTTGATGACCTGCTCTTCGTGGACTGTAGCCCGAACGATGACCACCACCACCACCAGCATCATCACCACTACCACCCGCACGGACACCAACTCCATCAACATCATTATCACCCGCCCCAACAAGGACAGCAGACGGCAGGACACTTGAGCGGCGGGGGCGGTGGTGGCGGTGGCGGCGGCGGAGCCTACCAGACTCACCACTACCACCACCGCAACAAGCAGCAGCCCCACCATCACCAACAACAACAGCAACAACAACATCAACATCAACAACAGCAGCAGAACTTTTCCAGGAACAACAGCAACGATTCGAACACCTCCTCCAACAACACTCATCATCAACTTGCATCATCATCATGAGAAAATTAAGACAAAAGCGCTTCCTCTCATCCGCATCGCATAATCTTCTTTCATTTTTTGCTCAATAACTACATACAAGCTATAACATTACATAAATACAACTACATGACTACATACCAGATTATCAGATCCGACGAAATACAATCCTCTTGCCATTTCTTCAATTAGTTCCGTACGGTCATTAATACAACTCTCGGACTTTAATATTTCCGAATCATTCCTGCCTTGCTTATAGCTATCCTTTTCATCATCATCCATCCTTAAGAGAGTTCTTAGAGACGTCCTACTTATGTATTGACTAACTACTAACTACAACCGTATTCTATGTAACTGTAAAACTCGTAATAATTATAATTATGTAAAAACACCAAAACATTGCCCATGTACCGAACGGAAACCTTGATCGAACCAACCAACCATCCCAAAAAAACTCACCCTATATATATTATGCCCTCTCTATCTACTAATATAAAAAAAAACCAATTCCAACCCAACAAATATTTCCAATCAAAATTCCAGTAACCATTTCAATCATCGAATGCTTCACTATATGTACTTACTATTAATCTATTATTCGTAAAAATCATTTTGTACAATGATGAATGCTCAAGAGATAGAAATATTCTTTCTGTTCGTCCTACGCCCTGTAATTTTAAAGATAAGAAACAGTACACCCTACTATAAAACAACTGATGACATCCCTCAAACATACTAATCTACTAAACTATACAACTATATACATTACCCGTACCATAATATACATATACCAAAATGTAAAACCCGTATTACTACCCGGTAAATACTAAATATGTCCCAAACATGAGTCCTCCATATACTCGATCCTCCACAGTCCTCCTCCTACATCTACATAAATACTACATACAATACAAACAAACTAAACTAAACTACCTATACCTAAATACTAAAAACGTAAAGCGTAAACCTACTAAAAAAAACTAAACCACACCATGCCATGCCATACCAATACCATACCATACCATACCAAATAAATAAACCATACCAATAACCATACCATAATACGATAATCTACTACCTACAAGGTTGCCACAATATTAACTTTAAAAATCTTGTGCTGGCTATCAATATAAAAGGGCTGTGCAGTATAGAGTGTGATAATCACGACCCGGTGTGTGGAATCGTACCTTACCTTTAAGGATATAAAAGTGAGAGGTTGTGATACAAAAATTGTCATCGGAAATATCTGCTGTGCAGCATTCACCGAATGCCAATACTATTAAAATCAGCTCGCCATACGTAAACATACCTAACTAAACTAACTACATAAAACTAAACTACTAAACTAAAACTACTTCATAAGCAATCGTACATAAAGCAATCAAATCACACAATCCCCTGTAACTAAACTAAACTACTCATAAGTCATTAATAACATACAAGTAACTTTTTTTCAATGTGATTTCATCCTACAACAGTGACTACAACTGATTGATGACAGACAACGTACCAGAATAATTATTATTGTATCACTAACTAACTACTAAACTAACTAACTAATTATATGAATAATTAATATAATCAATTAATGACTACTTGAAATATTACAAACCATAAATAAATCCGTTCTGCGACACGAATGAACCTGAATTTTTTCTGCTAACTTTTGTATGTCATTCATTAATGATGATTACGCTTTATTTACTAATTAGTCACGTACAATCACACAATATCTTTGAATGGAGTACATGAGTCTAATAAATACACCTTCAAAAATTTATTCTTCTTTCCTTTTCAGTTTATTCGTCCTTCTTTTCTTAGAATACGAATACTTGCTTCATAACATATGTAATATATACGCGCAGTTGATTATTCGATTCGTACACATATATATTTATAGATAAGGGGTATATATAATAGTATAATATATGTTGTTGTTCTTATCTTATATATATTGTTGTATTGATACCTAAAGTCGACTTATAGGTATAATGCTTATTACTTCTTACGTACTTCTTACAGATAGTTCTATAACAGAGATATTATTACATTGTAATTGCAAGATTACAACTCATTATTTCAAAACTGTTTTTTAGGTATGTTACAACAAGTATAAGTAGGTTGTGGGTTAACGTAGCAAGTCTCTATTTAAAAGTATTTTTTAGAACCAGCTTAAGGGTTAGTAACTTAATACATAAATGGGTAACTAACTGTTATATAACTGTCTTCCTACTCACTTTTATTATTACATAATAATATTATACTGTAGTCACTAATTAAATGACTAGGGACTCTCTTCTTGTATTATTACAATTATTACTTTGTTAAATTTTCGGTAGGATTGCGCATCTACCTTTTTTCGTTTTTATACAGAGATAGAGAGAGGCTCTGGAGAATATCATGTGATGTTGCACGTAGCTTGCATTTCTCTAAAGCTCTCACGTAAATTAAATCTTTATACATTGCACAAACAAACAACAAAAAAAACTCATCTGTAACAAAGAGCAAAAGAAAGATAGCGGGTTGGGGAAAGGAAGGCACAATTATGATGATGCGATCAAGGGGACTAAAATTTATTAATATCACAGATAAGGGATACTGCGATTCAAAAAGACAATCTAATCTAAACTCATGCAATAGACGAAAACAAGTACTAAATAATTAGTAGGTGAAGTGAAGAATCGGAATGACATTCAAGATGGTTGTCTTGAATTAAACACCAGCACGGTGAGAGATGATTGGAGACGGATCTGTTACACGGAGTCGTCTGCAATAATAGTAATTAGACCGATTATGTTAATTTCATCGACTACTGGCTCACATTTGTATTTTACTTCAGTTTTATATTTGGTTTACTTTAAGAATGCTCAACTGGATGTGGATTCAATATTATGTCAAATATTTTTTTGTTTGTACACAAAGACTCTACTCCACCAACGCAGTTTATACGCAGTAATAACATTAAAAGCATAAAAAACTCACCGTGGTACCACCACTTTGTTTTCTTGGGATTTTTGCTACAAGTTTTGACGTAAAATGCATTGTCAGGTGGACGTTTCTGTAAATAAAAAATTATCATCATTTCCAATTCATATGGAACTATGACTCACTACTTATTATACAGTTGCTTTTTGCTGCTGTTTGCCGCATCGTGTTTTATTGATTAGATTACAGAGTAGCACTTGCTCAACCTACCTTTTCTTTGCAACTACTGAGCATAGAAATGATAGAAAGGCATACAGCTTGAACGGACAACGCCGGAGACCAGTCATCAGTCAATATTGACAGGCAAATATGTCCATTACTGTAAACATGCGGGTGGACGGGAATATTTTCACCCGCGAAAGTCACCTATTACCATACAACAATTATTTAAAAATTATTTTTCACTCATCCTTTTAACTACAGTCCTGTCACTTACTTCTGGTGAATCAAAAGGATATTTAGGTCCGAATTTAAACTGCAGAAGAAAGTTTTCTCCTTCATACAAAGTTCCTTGAGCTCCCGTTAGCTTGACATTCCACCTACAAAAACATAATAATCATACCATTTACACTGAGATAAATGCAAGATCAATATTTCATAAAAAGATACAAATGGAAATGGCTTCTTACATATTGAGCTCGTTGCCCATTGTTTCTGTGTCAACACTCATACCGACGGGAGGTTCGTTTATCATAGACATTAATTCCTTCTGAAGTCGTCTCTGCAACACAAATACACAGTTTAGTTTGAGCATCCCATGCAGTATCCGACACAAGTTGTCCAACAACAAATGATAGAAAATAATTTAACAATATGAGATTCGTACCTCAGAAGGAGTTTGAGCAGCTTTTATAGACATATTTCAGTACAAGCAACAGATCTTGCAGAATAATTCAATTATGTATGTATCTGAAAATATTAATTGTCAATAAAACTTGAATAAATCTTTTTCATCCAATCCAGACCCAGTCTAATATTATACTTTTGCAAAAAGTTTAATGCTTGTAGTTTAACCAAACCCGTATTTGTACCTATTGATGAGATCAGGGAAGAAATTTTATTTTTATTAGCAGTATCGTCAAAGAAAAAAGTGAGACGACATCATGCCCACATCACAGAAGTCATCTGGAGAAAAATAAATTCAACAAAACCTTACAGTATAATAAATACTAGGTAACCAACGCAGACTGGTCAGTAGCCCTAGCCACATCAACAAAACCGAAAAAAATGTTAATTTGTAATACACTACACCTGCGGCAAACCCCATGGGGATTTTTGAAAATAAAAAGTGGGTAAAAATCTACCAATAACATCATTGGAGGATTTTAATAAAACCGATTTTGGTAGTTAGGATCAAAGGAGGTGACGAAGTTTCAAGGGCTATATGTATTTTTCCTACTGATTTCGAACCCCTCTCAGGGCCCCTCAACACATCAATTCTTTGCCAATCCTTTAAGGACCCATTCCATGGAAGTTGGTTTAAAACGATGGCCTACTCTTTACATGCTAATCAAGTCGCAAAACTCGTTGAATCAGGCAATGAAGACAAGCACGAAACCGATTTTATTACGAATTATACCAATGAAATCTTAGAAACATTATCAAAATTTTGGATAATTCGAAATTTCGGATTTATTGGCCTATTTAAAAAAATATAATTAATGTATTTTGAACATTTTAATATTTAATATTTTTTAAAAAGCGGAGAAGCCTTATTTTAAAATTCGAATTATTCAAAATGTAGATAATTTATCCAGGATTTTGAGGGTATGATTTTCATTAAAATCGATTCCGTGTCTTGCCTGATTTAAAGAGTTCTGCCATAAGTTTAATATGCAGAGTAGGCAACCGCTTTAATGCAAATCGTATGAAATGGGTCCTTAAGGGAGAGAGAGTATTTATTATCCTTGAGTACTACCAAGGAGCACAGATTGTTTGTCAGGGGTTGCCTGGTTTTCTCTGCTCCCCCTGGTATCAGGAGGGGCTACTGTAGCGTTTCCAAACAAAGTCCAACGAAATAAATCAGCAAATGCTGCGCTGGCCCCTCCTGATGCCAGGAGGGGGCTGGGTAGAAAACCAAGGCAGCCCCAGACACACGGTCCATGCTCCTTGAGTACTACTAATACTCAAGGATAATAGCTACTCTCCCTCCCCCTATTAAAGGATTGGCAAATATTTGATGTTTTGAGGGGTTTAGGACAAGTACGAAAAAATACATATAGCCACCTCGTTTGATCCTTACTATCAAAATCGGTTTTATCCACCAAAGACGTCATTGGTGGATTTTCGACCCACTTTTCATTTTCGAAACTCCCTATGGGGATTGCTGCAGGTTGAAGTAATACTTCTTATTGTAGCTTTCACACTATAGGCTCTACTTCAACATTCACTCACTTTCACCAAAGTATTAATTTCCGTGACGATTATTAAAAATGTCAATGACAGCATTTAAAAAAGATAGCTTTTGAAAGCTTAGTCTTACAGCAGTTCACTCACCAAAACCAACTATTTTGAATAATGCAACTTTCTCCATAGATCTTTGATATTGATGAAATGAAAGCAGCAATAAAGCACTGAAAACGAAAAGTATAATACTTACGTCATTAATTCCGTTCAAGAAACAGCAAACAAAAGGAAATAAGCTGTTCTGTATGAAGGTTGTGACGAATTGAGGATTGAATTCGGGCACGAGAAATCAGACGTCCTTAGCCCCTAATTACTATAAATCTTAGATTTGTAAATGTGTCTTATAGCGTTAGCTATGTTTAATGTTTTCTATTGTGAAGTATGATTGTATATTGTGACGTGGGTCAAGTATAATAAGCCAATAATTGGATTAGAGGTATTTAGTTATTTACTTCCTGAGACTCTCAATGCTCATTATCAACTATCAGATATCAACCTAACATGGCCCAACAGTAGTAATTTTATTTTAGGACCGTTTGGTTTGGGTGTTCGACTACGACAATAACCTAGACCTGACTTTTCAGTGTTACATGAGTAAGTAAACGTTTATATACACGAAACTACACTAAAACTGGTATTGCACTATACTTATATCACTAAATTTTAATATGTACAAATATACAGTAACACTGACCAAATCAAAAAATTTAAAACCGAGATTTTTAATTATTGCTAAAGAATGACTTTTCTTGTACTAAGAGGTACAAATAAAAGATGCGCCCTTTTTTATGATGAGACAAAAAACGTGATACAGAACGGCTGATAAGATTAATTTCCCAATATGATTTTTTTAAGTCTAGCCTCCAAAATTTTTTATTGTACGAATGAATTTTAGGAACACTTTTTACTGACGGTTCGATTTTTAAAGATATAATTAATTAGTTTATTAATTTAATCCTATTTTTGTTACAAAATTAGAGGAATCTTTTTCTGTTTAGCTCTTATGTTTTTGTTTAGCAAGCGATAAATAAATTTTTGTTCCCCCAATTCAAACTCTCCCTCCAACCTCACTCTTTTGCAGTCACTAATATTGATTCTCTATAACATCTCCTTCCGTCAATTCCACTTCACTCTCCAGCTCTCCAACTGCAGTCCTGCACTCGCTCCATGCATGAAATGTGAATGCACGACATAATGATGCACGGAAAGTTTCTCCAGCTCTATGTAATTTTTCATGGCGAAAAAGACCCTTTAGCTAATACTATATAGTGTAGGTAGCTACCTTTAAAATATTTTTGTCCATTGTGATGGATGAATTATACTTAAAAGCTTTTTGTCCCCAAAAAGCCATTACTATATGCTTTGTAATTGAGGCAGGAAGTAGGTAGCCCTCTTTTTCCACGTAAATGCACGAAAGCAGATACCTGCGTCTCCATTATCTGGTTTTCTTCATGTTGGTAGATTTTGTTTAGTATTGGCACCTATTTTACTTGTATTCATTTGAGATACTGATTTACAGGTTTAGTAACGAATTACTAGCTATTAATAGTATAATTTGTGATTGAATGGAAAATTTCTTGCCACAAAGATGTTCAAAGGAAACATTTATTTTATTATTACAAAATAGGAACCGTCGGTTAAAACATTTTACAATTTCAAATTGAATATAAGTAATAAGACCACAACAAAACATGAGATATACGTATCACTAAATAAGCATATACTTTCTTCTTCCCTCTCTATATATCTTCCCTACATAGGACTATATATTTTATGTGTCTATCAGTCGTTGTTTGTCTTCGTCTTTATGAGCTGCCTTTTTCTCTCTTTTAGTGTCCACTGAAGTGGATCCAGGCCCAATTCTGTCATAGCAGGGCTAGAACAAAATTTAAAACCACATTTAAGTACATTGTCGAACAAGGCTTTTATAATGAATTTTTTGTTCGGAAAGGAATATTTGGCTTACCGTTTCACAAACGTTCATGTTGCAACAATTTTCAATATCAATCATTTCACATACTGATGAAGTGGTATGGTCTCTTCGCCGAGATTTTGCGACAACAATCTTCTTGTGGATTTTTGGCTTTTTGTTTAATTTTCTTACTTTTAGGCCTAGGAAGATAATGGCAATCACAAGAAGTACAAATACTACAAGAAACCCTATGCCAAAACTTAGCACCAAAGCTGGAGAAAGCAGTGACTCTGTCTGAGTTCTAGAATATTTGTCTTGGCAGGTTGGTCCAGTAAACCCAGGAGTGCATCTAAACAAAAAATTCAGATTTTAGTTTTTTGTTTTTATTATTCACATACAATATCTACTAAAAAATGAGTTGTTTTTAGCTTACAGGCAAAAAATTTTCCTGTTGACTGATAGGCACGATGCGCCATTTTGACAAGGAATAGATTCCCAATCTCCACACCATTCCATGACGTCTTCCCTCGGGACTGATAAATCAGTTGCTTTAATTTCAGTAGAGTCATTTTGTATATGCGTAATATTTTTGACATCCGGAATAAGTCCTACTTCGACTTCAATCACAACCGGATCACATTTTCGTAAAGTATTTGACACAAGACCAAACGGTTTAACTCCACGGAATTGTTTCACAACGTTAGTTTCCTTTGACTTAATATTCATCTGGAATAAAGTTCTGCTCATGGTGTCACTCCAGTACAGGGTAGTTCCACAGACAGCAGTTAGGGAAAACGGGTGTTGATTTTCACCTTTTTTCAAAATCTCTCTTTGACTCCAGTCGGTAAGAAGGACTCTTTCAATAGTAAAGTAAACTCCTGGAGGATTGTCCGTCCAGTAAAGATGACTTTCATCTGCGAAAAGGCCTTGTGGTCTGAAAAGGTTGGTCGAGATGACTACTTTGTTAGATTGGCTAGTATTATCATACATATTTATTGAGCTGGAATCGGTAGTAGACCAATTTCCCCAGTAAAGTACACTACGGAAAACAAAGAAAATCATTGTCAATATTCTGGAACATACTATAATACTATTAGCTAGTGATTCATTCAGTTCATTGGGCTTTCAAAAAGAATATTTAACGCACCCAGAGTCAGGGTTGACTGCAACCCCATGAATACTGCTGTCGTTCTGAGAAACAAGTACAACTTGTGGAGTTGCTCCTGGGAAGACAGTGGTGTTGAGCTGCATGATATTGTTAAGACCATTGTCACTCCAGTATAAAATTCCATCGCGGAAGGCAAGGCCGTTAATTACGGAACTGTTTTCTGAAAGGGGAAAAATTATTTTAGGAAATGCGTGGGATGCGTTTGCGGTAATTAGATTTGGTCTTTGTCTTACTCTGGTAGAGAATGAAGGTAACATTGTCGACTAAGTTGAACACAGCAATGGAAGTTAAATCATTAGAAGTTTGGCTAAAGAAAATGAGTCCCCGAGCTGGATCGGCTGCCAACGACACAAGGTACTGCTTCACGCGTCTATTGTTAATATTTTTGCTATCTTCAGGTTGAGTTGTGGCTGTTGTAAGCGATCCGATTGGCATGTGCATCGTCAGGTCCAACGAGTTGTTTGTGCTTTTAGAAATTAACTTTACCCTATTCCCGTGGGCCACCGCCAAATCTATTTATAAATAACAAAATATCATATAATAATATTCTCGTTCTCACATTATAATTGTAATATACTTAGTTGTGCATTGTTAGTCATTTGGCTATTTCTACCCTAGATATATGAAGATGGAGCAATTCTCTATGTAACACTAATAACGATGTTATTATATAGTAATCAGCTATGGGTTTTTCGTTTAGAATTCCCATAATTTGCTGTAATGACTAATAATGACCAGTATTCCCCATTATCCCCATTTTAAGCTTTCTTTATCTGAATAGCACCTATATTTACATACACATATACTATGATTATGCATACTAATACATGCATCAATGCATGTACTATCTATAATGTACTATGTACATGCTTTCATATAAGGCATCCTTTTGCATTTAAATATTTTAACTTTGATAATTTCTTCGCAAATGTATATAGCTGAATTTTACCTTACAATCATTTTCTATTTACACTAACAGTTAACTTGTAGTATTCAATGTAAATGTAATATCTAACAAAGTTAACCTTTAACACTTAACACATATATTGCAAATAAATATATATTATGAAGAATTACGCTATATGGATATACATTATATCTATTATGATTATGTAGCGGTGGAGTTATGGTGTTGGAGCAAAAATGTGTGTTAGAAATGCTTATAAGTATTAGTCATTACTAACAATGATCGTTAATTTTTAATTAAATACTTTTTTTCGAATTGTATCCTAAACTGTAACCAAATAAAATGCAAAGTGTGATTTATTAAAAGTGCAATGAAGCTTTACAAGTCCACTTTGACGTTTGCATTTCCATAATTTCCAAGGAAAGCACAGCCTAAAAGTATATGGCTGTTTCATAACTTCTATATGTATATTTCTTTAACTAAAAAGCTACTGTACGAACAATTAAGGATTATCATACTGATAGGATATGTAAATATTTATTTATTCAAGTTTATTTGGTTTTCGTTGTAGTATGATAAGCATGAATTGGGATTTAATCAACAAAAAGATAAGGGTGTAAATACAAACAAGCGTAATGGATGATAACAATACATTTATTAGTATTATGTAACGTGGTTAGGTACTAAAACGCTTGTTACAGACGTGGGTGCTAGACACATACATACAAAGACGTACTTATCTCATTTCATTTTGCAAATACGTGTTACTGTGTTACGTTTACCTATATATATAGGCATCTATATGCTTAAAGCTATATACGAAGCATTGCAAATATTCTGCACATATACTGCAAAAAATTGCATATAGCAATTTTCTTTTCATTTTAGTAATTTGATGAAAATGCTATTAGACGATTGCTGGAAAAATCTGCAAAATTGCAAAGAGAGTGGAATGTATTGAGTGAGACTGGTGACCTGAACGGTGAAGAGTCTCAGTAGCCTAATCTAGATTGAACTATAGTGAACTGGAAGAGTAGAGCAAAGAGTTATAGGGATATAGAGAGAGAGAGAGAGAGAGAGGATTTGAGGCATGGGAAAAGGAGAGGGAAGCAGGACGACGGATGTGTCTACGTGCGAGCGATGAAGTCGAGAATGGAGGTTCTTGGTTGCATTGCATTTCGCATGCCATGATATTTCCTTCCCTTCTTCATTTTGGCTTCTTTTGCTCAGACTTAACCGTTCTGCCATATTCAAACTAAACTGCACAAAGGATAAAGCTAAACCACAGCTAAAACAACTCCATTATATTACAACTCCCTCGTCTATGCACGCTTCATTTTTTTGCACTTTACGACATTTACTTTCAATATTTCCCCTATAGTAAATCCTCAAGAAATTAAAAGTTTCCTTATGCAAAAAAGATTGAGACTCATCCTGCCACGCTCAGTCGCTCTAATATATTCCTATTGATATGTGCCGCACACAAATTACACGATGTTATGTAATGCTAATTAATATGAATGTATATAGACATAGACAGAGTATGCCGGACTACTGGATTTTGGACTACTGGACTACTACTGGAATAGAAAAACTGGTCAGGAGAGCATGTTTAAGAAAAGAATCTCTTGAATCATTGCGTCGTTTGCATATAAATGAATTTCAATTAGACAGTAGAGGCAAAAAACCTGTCAAATCATAGTCATTTTTCGTAATCACGTGATATCATGTCCATTTGTGAAGTGTGTCTCGAAATGCTTATCACTTATGCATTATAGGTAAGTATATAAATATGTAAATTGAGCATACATATTATTTGTTTAGAATGCGAATGGTGTGGATTGTGTATGAAATAGTGTAATGATAATGGGCTGATTTAGATAATCTGAGACATCCCATTGATAATATTATTATTTGATGGTGTCCTTGAGATTAACAAAGTATTCATTAAAAAGGAGCCTGTTTAATGTGATATATTGAACTTTAATTGCGTTCTGTGCTAAGAAAGGGCATTGGAAAGATATAAATGAAGTAATAAAGGTCAGAGGGATAAAGTTGATGTAATACTTAAGAGAGGTATTGAGCAAACGTAGTGTGCCTTACCCCAATCGATGTAATTTCCATTTCCACATGCCGGAGGAATGAACTGCAGCAATGTAACACTGATTGTGAGTATGAAGACACTTTTGAGGAAATAAACAGTCTCTGATGAGGTCGGGCTTCTACACGACGACATTGTTCTAGTCTTGTTTATAGTTTCTATTGTCTTACAACTAATTCTGAACTATTAATATTCTATTAATGAGGATTAAAAAACTACTTATAGCTTTTTAATAAAACCTACAATGTTCTCTGTTCTATATTTCCTAGTGGTTAAAATTCAGGTAGAGAGTGGAGGAGAGAGAGGAGGTAAAAGGGGGACGACGAGATGAGGAGAGAAAAGGTAACTTTCCACGGACTAATTTTGTGACTTTTTGGAAATGCGTTAGAATTAGGAAAAAAGGATGTTAAGAGAGGATTTGGGGAGAGCGAGGAATGTTTTACCGGGTATAACGGGTATAACTCGGGTAGAAATGTTCCTCGCCTCTCTTGTCTCGTCGGATGGTAGAGAGCCACTAACCAACTAACGGAAAGTCTGTCTTTTGGAGGTCTAAGTATAGTCCTCCCATATAAACGTTCAAACTCTCCAAACGTCCTGCCCTGGCACTACTCGATACTCACACTCAGAACACATTCCCACTATTCCTGTGTTACCGCATGCATACATCATGCATCATGAGTATCATGACATTGCACGATGGGCCTTTCCTTTTTGTGTGCTCTTGTGTACAATGTACATGCTCTTTAGACATTATTATATCCCCAGTACTATCTTTAATACAACTGCTGACGTATATCTAACTGACTTAGGCATGATTACAATTATTCCAAGCTCACCATTACGTAGGTACAGAACCCGACTGAAGGAAGACCAATATTAATATCTACTTACAACTAATGATCTACGCTGTACAATACCTCGCGCTAGATTTCTTAGAATTGGCACACGTCTTCACTCTAACATCCTCCACATTAAGAATCTCGTGCACAACTTGCCTACTATAGCTACTACTACATTAATTTGTTAAGTATTAAATATTAAAGACTAAGCTGGAGAACCAAGTGGATTGCTTCATTGTATCCGGTGATCTATACCCAACTTTACTTTGTATCCTACACAGTAGACGTCACGGTGCGGTAAAGATTTCAACCTGTGTTATTAAAAAATAGTTTACTAACCTTTGTTTTACAGAGTTTGTAGTAAATTCTTATTTCTAACAATTTCCTCACGCATGAGATTATGTAGAGGAGACCTTCAAAAGATCGGAAATTCTGCTCATCGTAGACTAATGAATATACAAGGGTTCTGAGGTAGGATTCATTACTTCACATAGAGAATAATTTAAACTGTATTTTAAACCTTGAATATTAAACAACCTCCACGAGCAGCATAGCAGCATATGATCAGCGGTTATTCCTTATCAATCATATCTTTTACCATACATAAATATATTCATCATTGCATGTTTCAAACAATTAATTTAACACATTAACAGTAACAGTTGCATTATCACCTACGCCCTTAAACTGTTATGGAGGTGTGTAAAAAAGAAATCATTTCAAGGAAACAAAGAAATCCGAACAGTGCCATCTTCGGGTAGCTTAGTGTAGTAAGTGGTTTCGCGCAAAACATATGGCGTCCAGTCCGTATACTGGATAATGCACATTCCATACTCCATACTAACTCCATACCATATTTCCGTACCTTCGTATAACTTTAAATTATTTTTTATATTATCGCATACAAATCAAACAACAATAATGAATAGTACTGTAATTTATAAAAATTAATAACGCTGTCTATAGCAAAGACATTCAAGGGCAAAAAATAAATCTGCGCAACGATCTTGTATAAATCGTGCAAATCAAACATGGCGTCTGCACTACTGCTTTTCGTTGTAATGTTCTACATTTTAAGTTGATTTTAAGACTAAACGCGGTTCAGAAAACTACATTTTTCAAGCATAAACAGTTGTGGTCGGATTATTTTCTGTAAAGGAGGCTTTGAAAATCCAAAATTTTCTTTATACTTTCACAAAACATTTCTACGTAAATCGATATCTAACTACAGAGTATAGTTGTCCACACCTCATCTCCTCATCTTACAAGTGAAATTGTACTAACTTAAATTTTGAACTACTTAGAGTAATTGCGATTAAAACAACATAAAAAATGGTAGCATCATGCAATGCATGTAGTACTTAAGAGCTTATTGACTTATGAGATACATACATAGTTTAGTATTTGCAGCATTCAAATATCTCAGCAAGTGTATGTCGATGTTACCTAAAAATATAATGTATATTCCTTGATGTACCAAACAAATCGTTTCGGCTGTTTAATTCATTTCTCAACAATGACCTGTTCACAGGAAAGAAGATTCCAGAATACAAATATTTACGCAAATGAAATGCGATCGTCACATCAGCGAAAAATCTTATCTATATGCTATCTAGTTTTAACGATGAGTTCCAGAATTCGGTGTATGCATAATGTATAATAACTCACAAAGTGAAACTATTATTTCGCCGGGCATATAAACTGCATCACGCTTTATAGATCATACACCTATGAAGGATGCGCTTACTATTTAAGAGATGAAAAACAAGTGGGACTTATATCGTCTTATGTTTTGTTTTGAGATTTCCAAGTACACGTATGCAATGACTACTACGTAAGTTAGATTGCAATTTGGTCTTATGCATTCTGATTGACAGTACGATTAAGATAGGTATCTTGTATATAACTATAACTTACTTTCTTCTGCGTCAATACAAATAAAATATGGTGCTGTTGTGTCACTCAGTTGGGAAAATTTTGCATGACAAAAACTCGCCTTATGAAGTTCGTGCTGCTGGATGTTAGCGGTTTTGTGCAATTCAGTCTTTATTGTAGCGACCAGACGCATTTTACTTTCGTGATGGTACATGCTTAGGGCCAATTAAAGGTAGACCCAAGGTATTCATTTAAAATTCTGCAATTTTTTTTTAAATAATATAACAATTTTTGAAATTAAATTCTGGGCTGAGGACCAAGTTTATTTAATGCCTCTTCATTCACTCTTCATGGGGGGACGTGGGATATCCATCAAACAGAACTGACAGTTTTTAAAGGTACTAGACACACAATAGGTTTTCAATGATGGGTTTATGACAGGTACTTACATTATTTTATTGATACCATTTTTGTAATTGCTTCACTATATAAATGATATAGGCTATATAAAATAGTTATATATAATAGTTCTAAATGATTTGTAATCCCTCTTATACCTTTAATCAACGAAGTTATTTGATAGTCTTATTCAGCTTGAATAACCTTTGCACACCTATTTGACATTGACATTGAAAGGAAAATCTAGATCTTTCTCAAGACTCAAGACTGAATTTTCTGTTGCCTCTTACGTACATGGACGCAAAACATGTAGGTACGTTTTTACATGTTTTACGTATCAAAATCCTTTATACCTTTTTACTATGCATTTTGCGTAGAGGAAATAAATTAGCTATCATCTACATAACTCTACAAGGATATAATGTTCTCAGGATATAGATTTTTTTCTCATGCATATTCCTTTGCAAAGCTATATAGCACTCTTAGCCAACATTACACAGATTGTGTCAGGGTGTTGCTGCAAAATTAGATTGGAATTGCACATCCAGTCACAGTCACACTCTTCATGCCTCTATTGTATAAGGAAAATCATGCAGTGCAAAGATAACTTAACATGTTAGGACATATAAATGTAATAATATAAGTGGTACATGCACATGCAAGAATTCATTAAATAGTTTCCTATTTCATATTGATTACACGTGCACTGCGCACAATAATTTCTACAGATTTTCAGCACATAACTTACAACTTACACGAGTATAGAAGGTTAAATAAATGCATACTTATGTTAATTACTGCAACGTTCCATGTTTAGTTTTGGCAATCCATTGCACAAGCATCACAAAATTTTCGATAAATATATATCTAAACGTCATTATTTGTTATTTTACGCGCATATTGGCCAAGAAAGGTCACATTTGCAATACTTTCATTGATAAACAGATCATGACAGTACTAATAAAGACTGATAACGAATAACGAAATGGATTCCAGGAACCCTACCCCTCAAAAGCTGTGTACTTAAGGTGTAATTGACAAGGTGCAGTGAACCAGTATGCCTCATATATATAGAATATAATATAATATATAATAGATCTATTATATAGTAGTATATTATAGTATATGGTATGCCTTGAGACACGAATTTAAAAAAATTTCCATAATATATGTCGCTCTACCGCCGTAGCGATGAGTCTTGGGTATAACTTAAAATGTAAAATTTTCCAGCGCAGATTTCGACAGTTTGGGGAAACGTACAAAGCTGCAAAAAATAACGAAAAAAGGAGGAAGAAATTCTCTAGTGCAAACGTTTCTGACTTATGAAACTTTGTCTTTCTAAATATGCGATAAAAATCGAAATTTCCAATACATTCCCCGCAGTACAAAAAACCCAAAATTTTTCTTATAAAGAATTTTATTTTTGAAAATATTGGTAATCTGGACACGTATTCAATTAGAAAAATTCCGTTGCTGAGCAAGCAATTTGCCTATATTTTTGCTAAGAATTTTCAAA
>JAAAYG020049594.1:0-11496 GCA_009936455.2 Tomocerus minor
AGAAAACTATTTTGCACATCCATATTTTGGTCACAAATTAAATCTAAATAACAACTGTCCTTGAGAAATTACCATTTGAAGTTGACTATGAGATCACACTTTGCTAAAATCAGTCATGGTTTATGGTGCTACCAGTATAATTAACTATTATCTACAAAAAATAACTTTCAGTGCGTGTCGGGGGTATGTTTTAAGGCAAACCAGTATGTAAAAACTAAAGCATATAGTTTTTATCAAAAACAATTTGCTAATCATTTTTGGATGAAACTACATTAAAATCTTATGGATATTTTATGTGTTTCCAGCCTTTAATGATGATTGAATTCATATTTAACACGGTTAAAGGCTTCATAATTAAAGTTTATTAAGTAATTTAATAAACTTTAATTATTTAAGCCTTTAACCGTGTTAAATATGAATAAAATCTTATGGTTTTAGCAGCATAACCCAATTTTTAGCCACTATGGCCATTATAGGCCATTGTAGGCCATTGTATGCCATTGTAGGCCAGGTGGCTGGCTAAAATCTTAAAAAGCCGGCTAATATCGAACACTGATCACATTATGATCTCCTTTTAATATCCTTCATTATATTAATCTCAAATCACACAGATCACAGATTAATCTCAGATTTCAAATCACACAGATCACAGATTGATCTTAGATTTAAAATCACAGATTAGAAATTAATAGCCATTATCTGAAGTTAAGTTTAAGCCACCAAAGTAGCATGTATAATAGTAATGTAACCTATGTTAGTAGCTCTAAGTCCAAATGCAGTATAGTTGAAAGCAAATATGAATTGGGACAAAAACCAATCCTTTTTTCCGGACCGGTTCCGAGACATAAAATACATGCAAAATCGCCCATACAATTCATAATTTCCACTTTCAACAATGCTCACATTAATTCTAATCCAATATTTAGGTTTCTGTCCGAGTGTGTAAGGTCGAGCATTATGTAGTCATTTCAATTTATGTTGTGCATATGTTTGAAAAATGACTGGCACTTGTGATTTAATAAAAACTAAACTAACTACCTACCTAAACTAAACATGTTAATTATAATTCAAGTATAGTATCTTAAGCTTAATCCCCTACTCCGATATGTTTGAGCCTTGTATTAAAATATTTATTATTATAAAATAATCCTGCTCTGTTGAATAAATCATAAATACATAATAATGGCATAATAAAGGAATTAGTATGAGAACTGCGATTATAGTCATACTAACAACTGTGAATCACACCCATTAAATGCAATTTTGTGAGTCAGTCTGTACAAAATAATCAGATGTAGATAGCGGACGCATACTTCCAAATCAACTTAGCAAACATAAAAGTATATAATACAAGTTTACAGTGTACGGAGGATAATCCTAGTGAGAATTCTTCAGTGACATTTGTAGGTAAATCCATAAAATTTTCATCGTGTATTTACCTCTGTACACTTTGCCTAGCTAATACGGAAAGAGTTAGGTTTCTAAAACCTAACTCTTGTAAGTCAATAAATTATGTAGGTCAGGAAGTGCGCAATTTTAATTTGCCATAATTGAACTGTTCAATGCAAAATGATAATCTGTGTCAACAAGACTACAAGCTAACGGGCTACACACAGTCATACACATAACAATAATAGTTTCAATCAATGGAATCTGTATTTCCAACTTCTTATGAATCAAATCTAAAATACATATTCCGTAGTAAGAATTAAGTTTGCATGATTCATAAATTGAAGTAGGGAATAGATTATTAAAAATATAATCTGAAATCAATGCTTGTTCCATTACTGTTGTATTCTTCTATTAGGTACTCTCTTTCTCCATCTTCCTTCTATACTTCTATTACTGTTACTCTTTTCTGCTTTTTATACAGTCTAATCTAATGGATAATTATTTTGGCACTCACAGTTTAATGCATTATATTTCTTATTTTATATAATCATAATAAAACATTATTGTTTTTCTGGTGTTCTATTTGGCATTTTACAATTAAATGTAGGGAACCTAAATTATTTTTGTTGCAGTTGTAGCATTAAACTTTGCAAACTGCATAATGCAATGAAATAAAAATAAACCACACTGATAATATTTTCATATATATTGCAAACAAAATTATTTGCAGGATTTATTAGATCAGAGGTTTTGTTATAGCATAAAATATTATATTACAGAAAGATCAAACACGCATTTAAATCAATGGAAACTGGAGCTTATTATTATAATATTTTAAAATATTGCCACAGAATTTTATCCTTTATTTAAATAATGTCTGAATACACTTTTCGTCCTAATGTCAAAACAGTGATTACGATGTAGGCTGTTTTCCGAAAATTGTTATCTTTCTCAAATATTAACTTACGAATGTGTAATATTTATTTGAGTTTATTGACTGCAGTTCAATAGGCACTTCATTAATGTGGTCATTTCTGTTCCCAATCCAACATTTTGATTGGTATATAAAGATGTTACGAAATGCAATTTGAATCAGTTGTTCCCAATCAATTCCCGTCGATTTAATCATAACTTTCTGAAGCATTTTAATTGCAAGCCTGTATTCACTCCCAAAATCAAAATGAGTCACATTCTCTCATTTTTTGTCGTAATTGTGGTCATCGCTTTCGGAGCATCTGATGTTTCAGGTATTCAATTATGAATTATTGTCAAATATATTTACTCAATTTCAATACGATCCTGCTAGTATTTTTATAATGTATAAATGTATATATATATAGGGACCATATAGTATTTTGATACATAATTTGGAATTGCAGCTCAGTGGAAAAAAGCAGATCTAACAACATTTGAATCCTACCCAACGTCAAAAAAGGAGTGTGACGACCACAATGGATGCTTTTGGGAAGGAAAATTTGCATTCGTGAATGGAAAACAGTCAAAAAATTGGGTGAAGGAACATAACATCGTTGCTGTTCACAACAAAGACTCCAAAAAGTACAAATTGAAAACGTTAAAAATCCGTCAGGGAAGCAAAACGATCGAGGCAACAGTTTATGATGAGTGCAGCGACAAAGATTGCAAAGGATGTTGTACTAAAAATAGCAAGAAAACTGGCTTCCTCATCGACCTGGAGAGTTTCACCGCTAAAAGATTTGGTTCTTCTTCTGGGGTCGTTGAATGGATGTGCATAGATTGCTGAAATACTTACTTAAGCTTGTAATATTTTTTTCAGCATTAAATTCATTTTTGTAAGCGTATGGTATTTTGAAATATCATCTGTTTGTAAAATTTTGAGATACATTAAAACATAGTTTATATTATATATCATTATTTTCTTTCATTATAATTTGCATTAATTGGATATAATAGCAGTTTTTAATCTTCGTGAAGTGAGACATGGTGATTTCAATACGCATATAAATGATAATATAAGGACAACATTATTTTGAAACACATATTTACATTTTAAATATCATCTAACCATTATTATTAAAATTTCTAATTTAGTTTTGCAGTTTATTTGACAAGAAACCACTATTATTTAATATACCATAATATATGCTTCATATAAACTACTTGGTTATGCAGTGGCGTAGGAAGGTAGTTGAAAGTGTGTAGGCACTGGGCAATATTTTTCAGAAGTACAAAAATACTTTTAAGGAAAAAATGTTTTATTTTATTGTTTTCCAAATGAAATCATTTTATGAAACCAAAAACATGTTTACGATGATCGTTATTTATAAACTCACTCATGCAAAGCAGTATTTAAAATTCAGTTTCAGAAAAATTTTGCGGTTTTAGTCGATACATTTATGAATCAGCTCATTTCGCGCGAAGCGCGAGATGAGCTGATTCGAGATGATCTGTGTGATTTGAATGCGCATTTTCTCCATTTTTTTTTCTTTTTTTGCAATAAAGATGAACCAATGACTTCTTTTAACATTGCGCGCTTATGTAGAGTAAATAAGTCTAACTAAATGCGCAATTTCTGTGTGGGCAATTACCTTCAGTGCCCACACAGCCCTCCTGCCCACACGGTTCCTACGCGCCTGTGGTTATGTATTCACGTACTGATCCGTATATAATAAACTAAAGGAGTGGTGCCGAGCTGAAATAGACTGTCAAAGCACAACTATTATTAATCCTAGTAATGACGGTTCAATTTCAAAATGGGAAAGTAATTGTAATTTGTTTGAATTGCAAATATTTTGAATTTTAATTTGACCCAAGAATTGACATCATAGCTTTGGATCATCATAATAAGAAAGGATATATCGTAGATCCAACCATACGATTTGAATCAAATGATGATAATCAAGCAGAAAAAGTGGATACTGAGAAACGAGAGATTTATGAAGCCTGTATCCCGGATGTACAAAATAAGTATATAGTAAACTACCCATTTGAAGTCATTGGATTATACATTGGTGCACGCGGAACCGTCACAAAATTTTTTGAAAGTTTCATAAAATGAATGAAACTTCCGAAAGACTTAATCCTGGATGTGGCTATCATGTCAGTCAAAGGATCCGCATCAATTATACAAAACCATTTATACAAACCAAACAACTGTTGTTAAATTTTAAATATTTTTTACCTTGTTTTTGTTCTCAAAAATTCTCGTTGAATTATTTTACTGTGCCTTAAGGCAACTTCTTTTTGAAGCAGTCAATAAATATAAAAATTAATATCTTTTAATGTCCCTTATATAACGAATATTGATTATCTATTGACTGTTTTATTTAAGAACAGGCGTAGCGAGATATTTGAGCAAAATACATTTTGGATATATGTATAATATGTTTTTTGCTTTTAGCATAATCGAAGAATTTATTTTTCGACAAAGAATTGACCATTTTGAAACAAGTTGGATCGGAGAAGAGCGAAAATAATACATGGATTTCGATCAATACTAAAAGGCTGTCAGCTCTATAAGGTCTGGAATTGGAACAGAGCTTTAGTTTTTGACGCACACCACTTACACACTCACTTTCTCTAAAAAATAAATTCTCTAATGGAATGCTATAAATAAATAAAATGTATGAGCAATTTACCGTTTTTCAATCTGTTTTGTTAAACCGACAACAGTACAACCGTAATATAATTTGGATAGCTATATAGGTTAGGGTTTCAGATCAACTTTGTCTTCAACATCAACTTAATTTTTGGCATGGTATAATTGTCATGATATTGTTATCATAATTGTTAGCAGATTTAGCATTTGTAGGTTTTTGTCATTTCTTGTGTATATAAAAAGACACAAGTTCAAATACATGCTTATGATGTTAATTAAGAAAAGTAATGGTACAAATATTATTATTTAAATATTTAATCTTCTGTATAATTTTAATGTTGCCTATCTCTAATGCGAACGAATGATTCTTGTCAAATTTTTCTCAACAGTATTTTCATAGTTCGATACATTTAGACTTCACGTGACAAAATCTAAGAATATTAATACTATTATATTACAGTCCTGTCCTGAAACATTTTGCTTCCATACATTGTTCACGCCAACGCTACATAAACTAGAACTATGCATAAGTCTTGAACTTGACATAGAATTATTCCTTTGGTGGAGTTAATTTATATTTAAAGACAGCGTTGGCGTAATTTAATGGGGACGACCAGTGAAAGTAAAAACTCTGGGAGCCCCTAACCACCTAAAATTATGCCGGTAACTACTTTTAAAAAATCTTTTTTTATAAATTCTTTAAAATTACGAAAAGTAACCGATAGACTATAGTTTGACATTTTAGACGGTAAAAAGCTGTTTATATATTCATTTATTTAGTCGTAGAAAATGTTTTACATGGTTTTACAATGGATTTCGTAATTACAAACTTATTAAAATTAAACCACAGAATTTTCGAAACGGATTTGCAATCATATTTAACCCTATATTCTTTATCGTTCAATTTTAGCCCGCCCATTCTTTCTGAAAAATGACATGCAATTGCAAACATGTTATCGGCATTGCATACCTGTGATTAAAGGCTACAAAATATCAGCAGAAAAATGCGTTCCAGCTGAGCAACGATATAATTATCATAACGAGGTACGTACTAATATTAATTCCTGTTCATATTCATGAGCATAGTTACAGCTGGAGTGAATTTTTATACCATATACACTACAATGGTATTAAGTTTACAGTTATCTTTAATTAATGGCTTAATTTCCCTCTGATGATCCAATGATAGAATAATTAAACAATAAAAAATAAAAAGTGGCAGATGAAATGCATTGTATAGGTCATAGGTAGCAACATATAAAATTATAATAATGTTTTTTTAGAAAAGGGAAACTTGTAGAACCATACTAATAATAATAATACAGCAATTAAGGACAACACAGGATGCTGTCGCTATAAAAATTAAGGCAGGACTGCATATTCGTTGGAACTACAGCTTCAGTTATCATATTTTCTAATTAAAACAAATTGTTAAAACAAACTGTTATTGATAACGAATATATCAATATTGCAGCAATAATTTTAATACAAATCGGTAGAAAATAATTGAATTATCTTTATCGTTCGTTATTGTTTCAAGTGTGAATAATTACATCTAGAATTGTAAACTTATGTTAATATTCTTAGGATTGTTTGAGAAATGAAAATTTTGTTGAGAAAATCAAGTCCCTTTCACGGCTATCTTTTAACAGTGTCACTATTTATTCTGCAGGTCCTGTATGCTGGTAAGTAACTGGTATAATTTATATTTCTACATCAAATAATTCAAACATAATTAGCTAAAAATGTACAAGATTATATATTATACTTATTATAAAAGATAAATTATATGCGAACCAATGCAATTATTCCACTATTCAATAATTTTTGCTTCAAAATCAATTAAGCAATTGAAATAAATTAAATAAAGCAAATGATTAATACAAATGAAATAAATAAGATAAACTGAAAAATTAAATAAGCAATATACATTACTGTTGGCCTTGTTTATGAAATTATGAAATTGTAGCCACAAACTTACAAACAAATCTAAAAATCTTTTTGACAGAAAGCACTGCAGAATGGATAATTTCAGGGCCAGGACATTCTGAAGGGAATGTCGTAAGTTGCAGAAGTGGCGAACAAACTGATTTTAAAAAACTAGAAGGTTGCAAAGCAATTTGGACAAATGGAGAAGGTGTCAGTTCTGGAGAGCATTACTGGAAAGTATATTTTGACAAGTTGGACAATTATGGATTGGTTGGAATAACAAGCAATGATAATGTAACTGAAGAGCTCTACTACGGAGGCACTACAAGTTTTGGCAAAAGAATTCACAGGGGAGACACAATTGGAATTTTGGCTTCTTTCAGCAATGGCAACCTGAAATTGTACTTTGCTCACAACAGCCATTCTCCGGAAGTATTTATGGAAGTCGACACAGATCGTTATAAAGGAATTTACCCCGTCGTGAGTTTTGTTGGTGCTGGACGTGCAATAATCACAAAGGAGACAACAATTCCTTCCGTGTCTCACCGTAGATGTACAACTCAGACGCGGAATTTTCTTGGAATCGAAGGAAACTGGAGAATTGCAAATCCAGAGAGTATCAAAATTTCTGGCCATCCTTTCAAATTTTACACTCATGGTGCAGAAGAGCGACTTAAGTCTCACAATGGTGGAAGCCTGGCAACCCTGAATATGAGACCTACAAAAGTAACAGGTCAATATGATGCACGCCTAACAATTGTCAACCGGATATGGTTCAAAGTCAAAGACTGTGATGGTTCTTGGAGTAGCACAACACCTGAAACTACCCAAGTGGGTGTTACTTTTGAACTCGAGGATTTAGAAGACAGAATGACGGCATTACTGGAAAATCCTGACTCCTTCACAATCAGCGGAGCACAAATGACATTAAGAAAGGGAAATATGATTGTCAGATTTGTGCGTTAATAAAATCAAATAACAATCCTTTATTTTTATTTAACATTTATTAAATGTTTTTTGAAAGCATATACAAAGCATTTTTCTTGGCTATGATGATAACGGTGATGAAATTATATTTTTAAAATTGTGTACACTGCACACTTAAAGTAAATCATCTTACAATGTGTTTGTTTCGGTTTGCCAGTAACACTATATTATTATAAACCGCTAGGTAAAATAACAATAACCTTTAAATATTAGTAATTCAATTGGGACATAAATTTCTCAGTTTTCAAATAGAATTTTCGAATTTTTAATATATACGATATTGATAATTTTAATTATGAGGACGCTTTACAAATTTTATGTTATGAATTTTAATGCCGCAATGATACGCTGTCCTTCAGAATGCAATACTGTCACGTTTTCGGACCTTCCAATTGTTTTCACGACTGAGCCATAATCAGATAAAATAGTTGGACTTCCCTTAAAAACGAATAAAGTTGTTAAAGGCCTTTCTAAATTAACACAAGGAATATATTATTGTAGAAATTTCCCATTTTAGAGACGATGTACATAAATACCTCCAAGTATTCAAAGAAAAAATTCAAAACTTTTGTTGATGCTCGTTGTAATTTAATTGGATCTTTGAAGGTTGCGTAGTACACCTCCCCTTGTCTTGAAACTACTTCAGTTGTAGCCTCCGGCTATAAATTGCATCATAATTTCAATAATAAACTAATGTAATCATAATAGTATACATTTAATCGCATTAATAGCTAAATGTGTTGCAAATTACAGATTTATTACAGTATTAGTTAAAAAAACTGTAAGTATATACGTATGTTAATAATAACTCTATATTTTCAGTTTATTGTTTTTAATCAAAGAGTATAATCAGTACCGAAGAGGCAGTGACTTGAAAGTCTGCTAGGGACACGCAAACAATAATCTTTTCATTCCCTCCAGGAGCTCCTACGAAACCGATGGATTTTAAGTAAATGGATTCCACCAGATTGAGACCAGATGCGAAGTTAATGTTGACACTTTTAAAGAAAATCAACAATTTGCAAAATTAACGTAACCAAATTAACAAGAGAGACAATGTTTGTATAGATAGATAACCTCTCTTGATAAGATCCCCTTCCTGCAGAGCTGCTGGGCGAATCCATATTTAAAGTGAGATGCTTCATCCGTCGTACGACTTTTATTTTTCTTACTTTTTCATCATTAGAACTGGATTCGTCAATCTTGAAAAGTGGTTTTTCAGACTCATCCTTCTTAGAACTTGTCAATTTTGGATATGAAATTCTGCTCAGTGATTGAATATTATTATCCCACAACTTAATTGTCTCCAATTTTTGTCTAAGTGCAGTGTTGAAAGGAAACTTTTCCACCAAATGTCTAAGATATAAAAAGATAAAATTATTTTATAATTACTCAAGAATTTTTGCTATCTACTCAATCATTATTGTGCATGTTTATCAATTAGTGCGGAATTGTGAAGACCAACTTATTTTTGTCCGTTAGACTAAAATATTTGTAGAGACTGGAGCAATTGCTGTCACTAAGAATCCCAGTGATCTCAACATGTATGGCAAAGTCATCAGCACTCATTAAAGGGAATCGAATATTTTCGACTACATCTGTTAACATTAGGGCCTGATTTTCAGGTGTAATATCCAGTTCCGTCTGTTCGCATTTATAATTTGCCCATCTGTAATTCATAACCTTACTATAAATCCTTTAAAAAGCATTAAAATGGATATAAATTTATAAAATTACTTTACTGCTGCTTTAAATAGTTCCACTTCTAATGATATGTTGGTCTCGTCCAATTGAATAAATTCGCACATTGTATCCGATGAGAACTGCAAAAATTCTTGAGAGCTCAATATCTCCATGAAATTGCTATTCATATTTTATAGATAAAAAGTTTAGAAAATTAGACAGCCACAAAATACTTTTTAATGACTGGTATAGCTGCATGTATATTTATAAAATAAACCATTTTTATCTTACATTCATTCAACTAATTTATATAGTAACTAAATACCTTATCAGAAATTCGCGCGAAATGTTCGTTAATTTGTAATCATTTAAAAGTTTGGAAGCCTGGTATGTAGTGACCGCATTTTCAGATGATAAATTTCTGTTTATTAAGTCGGAGCAATATTCTTTAAGCTCAGGAACATCGTATTTATCTGCCGCAAACATTGTAGCCAGAGCATCTTGTACAGTAATATCCATAGAACCTGTATATGCATACTAAAAGGACATAATAAACATCATTTATAAAACTAATATTTTTCTACCACATCATTCCTATTACAAAAAGCTTCAGCTTTATATCCAACGTTAATTAATAGCACGGAAAATACACCCTACTAAATAACTGCACTTTTCTAAAAAAAAATTAGTAATATATTAAATTTAACTTACCTCAATTAGATTTTGAAATGCAACAAAGTCAATGTCAGGAATTTCGATCGGAGGATTTATCTCCTGACTTATATTATGGTTTTCACCAAACATAGCTTGAAACACAGGCGAAAAAACTGACAGTATGAACTTATGGCATGAAATCCGTTGCTTAGTGTCTCCAACAAGAAAAACGACATCATGACCAAAACCTGGAATGCTGTTTCTTAAAATTGCTCCCCACCGTTTGGGAATTGTGTTTAAATCCTTTCTCCAAAAATCAAATTTCACATTTGACATCCTGGTTTCTTTACTGATAACTGATAATCTACTAAAGTATCTTTTTTATAAAATTAGCGTTTTACGTATTATTATAGGGATTGCGCTTTTGGCGAACTAGGCTTCGGTTGGCTAAAAATCGTCTGAATTCTGCGATGGAGAAAGTTGTGACGTCATGTGGAGCGAAATATTCAGCCGAAAACTTGGTTTTCGGCTCAATCCTAATAGTTTCCACGTCCAGGAGTTGTAAATTAATGTAGTTGGACCAAGACACTCAGATATTTTCCAAGATATCGCTATACTCTTGCTTTTTTTTTACTTAAAACATATAGCTTAAGTTACACAACTCTACATATAAAACTGTCGTATATTTCCAATGAAATAGTTAAGCAACTAATATTATTTTTATTACAATAAATCTCCAGCAGATTTGCACATTACTTAACACTATTCAGACAATAGGTACTAAATTTGTTCGCTACTAAATAATGCAATGCAAGCACAAAAGCAGACATGCAAATTTTATACTCTATTACACTACTCAGTGGCGGTTCTTCCTACCTGCGAAACCTGCGGCGCAGGGGGCCCCGCGCCTAGGGGGGCCCCGCGCTGAAGCAGCCGAAAAGTTATTCAGTACTGCATACAAAATTTTGTACGGTGGCCATTTATAATTCGCAAAAAATCTTCTAGAAAAGCGTCTTTTTTGCGTCTAGCATATGCCCTTTTCTCATTTCATTATCACTATATCACTTATCATGGGAGTTGTAGTTTTAAGCATAATGGTACGGTCAACCTTTTTACTCTAATCTTGGCAGTGGCAATATTACAAATTGCATTCATGTACTCATTGTCGGTAACAGTTCCACGCATCCGAGAGAAACTTATTTATTTATTTAGAACCCGATTTCGGAGGGGCTAAAATTTAATACCGAAATATCATATTTACATATTCGCACGTA
>JAAAYG020049660.1:0-11487 GCA_009936455.2 Tomocerus minor
GTAAAACAAATGTTTGCAAAATGATTCAATATTCAATAACATTTTGATGAAAGCAGACAAATGTCAAACCTAGCCGTACAGTACTTATATTTGGTTCCTGTAGGAGACATTTCAAGGGAATGGTATACGATACGAAATCATTTAGCCAGTGCTTTTGCCACGAAAATTACTACTTTGGAGTTTACAAAACCATGACGTTTACTTCTAGACATTTCATGAAGCTCGCCTGCGCCTGTCACCTACACGACTCAGGTCACGATTTTGAATTTATGACCTTCGTCTTGTCATCATGACACAGGCAATCAATATTTTTTCATTTAAACTTTTGCCTGATAAGTGCTTGGTATTTATGACATTTGCGGAAAAACGATAGTAAGAGATGTAAAGAGTAATAAGATGTATGAGTATTAGAGTATGTAAAGAGTATGGGTTATGGAATGGGTTATGGAATGGGTTCTTAAGGGGGAGGGAGAGTACCTATCTAATATCCTTGATGAAAAATGACCTTTTAAAATCGTAATGTCATGGGCGTGGAATTTAAAATGCATTTAAATAGTCAGGATGATGTCACCGGGCGCCGATCCTTTAGTAAGGGGGAGGGGAGTGGGTCTACTGTCCTTTGTAATCTATCATCTAATTTGGCTCACAGTCCAAAACTTAAGAAATGTTGATTAAAGTACTGTTGCGTTTAATTGTATGGTATTACTAATGAAAGAATACACACTAGTACACTATAAAACATTCCAAAATTCCCAACTGGAATCCTTATTTAATGTCAAAATTATTTATTTATCATTTATTATCCTTAATGAGAGTTTTGATAGAAAATACACGTGTAGAAATTACATACTATTTCAAAATCCAAATTGTACAAAGAAGATACTAACCGTATTAATTTATAAAAAGAAATACTACCACAGATATACATACAATTACAATTATTACCTTCTGTAATCATTTATTTATTTATTGCCTACAAATAATACGAAATTAAATTAACTGCCTCATTACGAATTCAATAGTTTTAGTCTTTATGAATTCGACTGACTACGCTTCCAACAAAAAACTAATGCTTTCAAACGTTCTCTAGATTTTGACATATCAACTCAGGTTTTTTTTCAATGACCTTTAGTTACATTTTGACGCAATCAGAAACCAAAACTTTTGCTAAATGAAATATAGACGGCAGGTAATAAGATTTTGGCAACATACTTACAGCTACTAAACTTTAATGATAATCTATATAATATGTTAATATTATAGATTATAGATCTAGTTTGGCTGCTTGTTTAATGTTGATTGTAGTAGTAGTAGTTCGCTGAGAAAAGTTACCGATTGTGCTGGGACGTTACTTGGAATTTCACCAGGAATTTTATCCTTCGATTCTGCAACAACCAAATTCGCTTCAACAATGGAGTTCACAACGGTGCCACCGCCTGCTAAAATAAGGCGTGTCATGCCGGCTCCTTTTTTACTCGGCACTAAATATATTTTGTATTTTGCATATGGTTTGTCCGACGGATTTTTGCCAATTCGTTCACCCCAGTAGTTAGCAGCCACAACGACTTGTTTTTCTAAGTCGTTTTTTGCGTCTTTTAATAACCACGTGTGACCTTCAAACTGAAAGAAAAAAACAGATAATTGTGACAATTATAATTAATACAATATAATGTTACATTTCAACATCTTGAAATGTAACATTATTGCCATCCAAGTTGGGAGAAAACGTTTTTAAGTGCTCTTACCGAAACAAACTTGTTTGCTGCCTTGCATGCATGGATGTACGACAGCTTAAGGAGCTTCTTTCCACAAGCAAGGCTTCCAAGCACTTTTTCACTTCTGGCTAAAGTACCCGCAATGACGGCATCGGTCTTGAAATCGAATATAGACTCTTTAGAAACGGAACCACCAAGCTGTTGAACTACCTGAATGGCAAGTGATTTCTGTTCGTCATTTAACGCAGAGATGGAAAACATTGGGTTCCCTATAATTGATTCATCTGTTTCGGAGGACTTCATTTTTTCGGTTGTGGCTTTACCGTCATTGACCTGATTTTCAATGGGCTGAGCAACACTTCTGCTTCTAGTGACTCTAGTGGTTTTGGCATTTGGTTCGTCAGTCTTCTCATTTGAATTACTTACGTGCCGCCGTTCTGACTTACATTTCGAGTTACTATTTTCTTTTGCACTTCCTGTTGACGCTTTTTTTCGTTTATCGTCTTCTTCTAATTTCTCGATCGCCTTTTCTGTTTCAGGTGTCTTTGGTGCGTTTTCCGGTTCTTTTTTATTTGAGAATTTCGGGCGGTGATTAGCATCATTAGCCCATTTGTCATCATTGCCACATTCTATCTCGTCTGAATCCTCATCCTTAGCTTTTATATTTTCAGTTTTTTTGTACTTGATTGTTTTACCTTGAGTGTCTTCGTATGAAGCTTCTATGTCTTCTTCAACGGCGAGATCGTGTTGTTGTACTAGATTCTCAAGGGCATCTAGACTACCTTTTGAGTTAGATTTATTTTTTTCTGTAGAAACTACAGGCTCCGATACTCTTCCTGGGCGATACAGATTTTCATCCAACAAAGTCATTTTTTCTTGGCATTTAAATACCCAAATGGGATCAACTACTTTCACATCTGAATTAGCTACAGTTTTCACCTCCTTCGACATATGAGCGTTTTTTCCCTGAAAATCGAACAAAAGCAAGCAATCTTAATTAATTTTTTAACCAACCAACCTTTGAACAACCTTAAACGTATGATAGTAATGAAATATAATATGCACAATATACCTGGTAAACCAAATGCGTTAGACCAGAAGTTTTAAGTTCTGTCGTAACTTTACCTCCCATAATTTCAATAGTATCAGTCAAGGAGTCTATGTTTTCACATCGTTTAGAGATGAAAACGACAGTATTTTTCATTATTTCAGTTATGCCCGTTTCTTCATCCTTATGACTGAAAATCAAAAGATTGTTTGTAAATAAATGTGATTACCACATTTTATTAAATAACTCATGAAATGGTTAGCCACCTTGAAATAGAATGATCGTAGTCCGCTGGAATTTCTTGAATGTCCATTTCTATTTCCCTCTCTGGTGCTTCCTCTTCACTGGATCCACTTGTTTTTCTCTTTTTAGATCCCATTCGCTCATATTCGTCGTCAAATTCTTGCATCTTTGGGATACCATTCTCCTTAAGGTTTGTTTTCTAAAAGTAATTCGAATTGTAATTAGACTTTAACAATAATTTTCTGAGTATTACTAGGGATGTTAACTAAACCATAAAATATATGAAATACACTTTGACAAGCATCCTTTCCATTAATATTTATAATAAAACCATATTATGGCATTTATGCAAATACGGTTATTTTAAAATTTATTTTATACCATTTTATTTTCCAATGACACTCTCACAACAGGAAGCTGATTTGTCGACGCTTGGTATTGAGACATTGATTTTTGTCGAGGATATTTTTCTTTGATGTCTGCCCACATGCTATTCATCAAAACATTATCTGGCGCCCTTTTCTTAAACTTGACCTGCAAAGAACTTAAGTCAGGGCCTGGAGAATTCGAGCAAGCAGCATCAAGTCCCCTTTTCAACTGCCTTGAGGCCTCTCGACTCAGTCCCCAAAGAAGTGGTGATTCGTCAATAGGTTTGGCGGGCACTAGGTCTAGGTCACTATAATTTCCTTTCGAGCGTCTGTTTCCACCAGGTGTCTGTGAGTCTACATCTATATCAATGTCGGAAATTGATCCGCATGACACAGGAGTGGTTTGCGCACTGGATTTTCTCTTCAAAGCTTTGGGGGTAGCAAATGCATCCAAAGAAGCCACCGTAGCGACAGGTGCCCTTTGTGGTTTTACAGTTGATGGTGGATAAAATGCCATAGATGACAAGGCAGTCAATCTTTGAGCATGCTTGTTCGAAGTCACATTATTGCCTTTTGGTGTCACTGGAATGCAACTGATCGTCGAGTCAGAATCCCCTTTCTTATTACCAGGATGATAATTGACTCCTTGCAAAACCTTTTTACTCCGATAGCAGTCATAAATCCAATCAGCAGTCACGATAGGAACACCCCACTTATTGGCCGCAGTACATTTATCATTATCAGCAACTGAACAGATTAAATGCGTCGTTCGTTGAGTAGTATGTGTTTTTTTTCTGGAAAATACATCCTGATACCTATATGTAATCAGCAATAATCAAAATAAACACATTTTGAGAACACATCATAATAAAATAACTCTTTAGCAATTAATTTAAGACATACTCAGCTCCCATTTCCATCGCTAATGTGGCTAAATAACTCTTTTCTGAATTGAGATACTGACTGACAGCTATAACAACTCCCTCCAAAATGCTTCGCATTCCTTTAAATTTTGGGAGTGGCGAATGGTACCTGGCTTCCGGGATATCTGTGGTTCTAGCCTCGTTACAATCCAGCTGAATAAAATAAGTGTTTAGAAGTAAACATGGTTATTGTCATCTTCCTCCATAAATTTTCCCATATTATTTTATTGCTGGTATCTTACCACCCAATATTTAGTGAAGCAGCTTTTTCCAATAAGATTTTGTTCCGTTGTGTAAACAACTGGTAAGATAACAACATCACAGCCTTCCTTCACAATTTCTCCATGCATTTCACTTATTATTTCCTCTATGTCATTTTTCTCCTGTGCAACTAGTAGCTGCACTGAAAAAGTCATGCCAGCAAATGGTGGAGTGAAATTCGTTTCGTTTTCTTCGCCGTCATACGTCGTTGTTTGACTGACGTTTTGAACGTAGCTTTTTCCTGCTGACATTGCGGACTTATTATGCTGAGAAAGAGCCCGAACATTTTCTCCACTACACTTCTTCGAAAAGGGAACTTTAGTCAGGGTGTCTTCTTCGACCCCAGAGGCTTCTTCTTCTGTTCTACTATACCCTCCTTCTGGTCTACCATACCCTCCGTCTGCCAATGGTGTAAGATGATTATCAGTTACATAAGATTCATTAGTACAATCGTGGGCTTCTTGCTGTATCTCCGATAGGCCTTCAATGTTATTTAACGCATTTCGCTGAGCATTATTATTAGAAAGCGGGCTATCACTACTTGCTATTTTATCTGTAGCTAGAAGCTGACGAGGCGGAAGTTTAGCTTTTGACGGGTCAGGAACCTTGTCCCTGTATTTAATGCTGGAAGCTTTTTTTTCTACAAGCTCGCCAATAGTAAGCGAAGGCGTAAGTTGTGCTGCAAAATTCTTACGAAATTCATTTGCTTTTGGAGTTTCGATGATAAAGCAATGTAAATCCTCGTCTGCAGGGCTTCCTTGCCTGGCTGACTCAACCAGCCAACCCATATTAACCACATAAGGCCTGTAGTCAAAAACATTTAGTTATGTTTATTACAACATTACAGTAATATTTATGTTTATTATCTCAAGATAATTATATTTATGGCATACTAAAAGGAAAAGTGATTTGAAAAAATATTTCGATTATGAATTAATTTATTACTTGGTAGCAAGTTTTTGGATGCAATTAGCATCATCGTCTGGAATCTTTGAACCAATAACCAAGACATGAGTTACATGTTCATCTAGACGATTTAGTCTAGTAGCACCCGATCCATTCAGTAACTTTCGAACTTGCTGCATTGTGTCCGAGCCGCATAAATAAATCTTTGATGACATGAAAAGCCAATAATTAAATTTAATCTGGGAAATAGAGAATGAGAAATTACATTTCAAAAAAATTAACCCGTACCTTACACCCATCCAAAAAAGGTCCTTCGTCACTTGCTCTTTTAACAACATTAAGAACTTCTGTAGTGAGGTTGGAAGATAATGTTTCGTTTACGGCCGAACACACACTGGCTTCTACTACAAACTTGCTTGTATTATGAATCATACTTACAACAGCCGGAAAAAGGTTAATCTTTTTGGCGGTCTTCGTCGGAGTTGAAGTTTTGTTATCATCGGACTCTCCATTCACAGCGAAATTTTCTAACGGTAAAATGTGGCCTGCTGACTTGCAGTTTTCTACCCAACTAGGTGTTACACATGGTATCTCCCACTCCTTCGCAAAACGATATTTTTCACCTCCAGGACATGGAATGACCAGAACATTTACTGTGGTGCGAGCCAATTCATTGAAATACTTTCCTCCTAAAATCAAATGCAATATTAAATTAAATTACCGCATCACTGTAAAATCAGAATATTGGTACAACGATTAGAGGCTCACAAAGGAATAATTCATATTGTAAATTATACTGGAGTATTCTCTGTATATTCAATACTCCTGCCTATATTTACTACCATGCCATGGTATGGTAATTCAAGTAATTATTACTGTTGGCCTCTTGTGGATTATGCAAGTTTTTGTAATGTATATATTGTCTGGGATTAAGTATTCTAGTTCCTAACTCTTTGATTGAATGAAGTAGAGAAGAAAGTATAAGTGTACGAAGCAAAATAAAAAACATTATTAAAATAATATTTCTATCCAAAGAAAATAGATACTCTCCCTCCCCCTCCCTCTATCTATATCCAAAATGTGTTTCATTTTCACTTACCGTTTGTTTCTATAATACTTTTTAAAGCCTGTTTTTTAACTGAAGGGACTTGCGAGACACAAATGTTTAGATTGTAAAATATTGGACATAAATATTTCACATATTTAGGATCTGTGGCTTTGATTAACTCCTTTTGACTATCCTTCCATACAGCTCTAATCCATTCAGCGGTCATCACCGGCTTTTCTTTTGAGTAAGCCAACTTAATCTTATCCGTCAATAAGGAACCGGCAACGATGTGTGTGGTTCCCAAGGCATAGACTGGAGACACTGTCCCGTTCATATTTTTAACCAAGTTTTCAAGCTCTTCCTAAACAATAAGATAAATATTACATCCATTTTAATGTTGTACGGCTATAAAGACTATATGCATTAGGAATTTCGTGCGAAACTTTTGATCTTCAAAACTTGAAAATGTTGAATTAAATGGCTGCAGGGCAGGGATGCTTTATGTGGAACTTCCTTTTGCCTGGGAATTGTGTATTTTTATGTATAAAATAACTGCTTGATAAATAAATCACCTTTTCTTTCTTTTTTTCAGTATACCCTGTCAATGTTATTACGATATCTTGCATCGCAAGAGTAAACATTGGATGCCCTTTATTTCGAATGGGAATGTCATCTTTGCTTTCTACAGAGATTCGAATGCATTGAGGGCCGATAATTCTGAAAAATTCAATTTTATTTTTACAATTATTGTACTTACAATTTCCATTATATAAATATTTTTTAACTACAAATCTTACTCAAATTTCCCAGCATTGTAGAAAGAAAACAAATGGTCATAGCAAGCTCCTTTGAAAGAACTTAGTACGAAAACATTCCTGGGCGCAGGGGTGGTACGTAAACATACATCTTCATTTAACCATTTAGCTCGAATTCCAGAGTCAATGCACATCTGTGAAGAAAATAGTAACCACACGTAAACATTATTGAACAATGAACATAACAAAAACATAATGCATATTATATTAATGGGAGTAATTTTATTCAATTGATAGTTACATGATATCCGAGGGACATATTTTCAGAGCAAGTCGCTTCTGTAATTCCGTGTAGTAGCACAAAATAAATAACAGCATTTTCGTCGGTAGTTTCCAGTCCATGAGGTTGGGAGTATATACTTAAATTTAGGCTTTCCCCAAGTCTCGACGACTCATTGATGCTGTTTTCGCGTCCCCCTTTGTACACCATTGATTCTTCTTAATAGTGATGATTACTAGTTAAAAGTGAAAAGGACATTAAGAATTCAAATAAACTGACTTTATTAATAAGATTCAATTTTAGGCAGCTTACTACAAAATATGTCATATGCATATGTATATACTCTACAGAACTTGACATTATCTTTGAATATTTTGACTCATTTAACTTTTAAAATTCGAATCATTAAAATAGCAAAATTCAACATTTAAAAGACAATTTTACTTTCTTTAGCAGACAACCAAATTCGGCAGTTAGATGATTTGTGAGGGTCCCGTCGTCCCTAATCAGTCATCAAAGACCAGTGGACAAAAATATTAATGGACAATTGCAAATTATCAAACCTATATGACTATGACCTTTTCCTATCTTGTGTCAAGGTCTGTGCCCAATAATTAGATGGATTGTAGGCAACAAACACGCATCATGCTACAAAAGTAAAAAGTCGTAACGAACCAACTGATAATTGTAATCATGCTTCAACGGTGTATGTTTATGTGGTTTCAAATATTTAAAAAGATATTAAACCGCCCAATAGTTTACCCAATCATACCCTTCGGCGCGGTATGATGTATTTTTAAATTATCGCTTCCGATTCCGACTTTCGAAATCTGTTTCAATTCCAATTCAAATTATTTAAAAAATAGCTTGAAGATTAAAAACGATTTATTTACTCCATCTGGGCCTTATCAGATTTAATCCCCAAATACACAGCTTCACTTCAGACCTTCATCATGTCGTACATGCTACCACATTTGGTAAGTTTAGTTCGACATATTTCTGACTTTTCTACTTTTCAGCTGTTGGAAGCAACGCAATGCTGACTGCAATTTTTGAAAAGGTTTTCAGTGGATTAATATTATATACAGTCCACAGTGGAATCTACTGTTACAGTATTATGATTGCAAGTTAAGAATTCTTTAATTTTAAATGAAATAAAAAATGCTGAAAAAGTTATATTTTATTTATTGTTTCATTGTTTTTAATTTTTTGGTTCTTCACCCTTACTGAATAACGAATGAACTTGCAGTAGTTAGAATTGCATACTATATCATTAAAAATAAAGAAAATGCTCTAGTTATTTTTTCTTTGCAGCATAATGGCTGGCAAGTCGACCAGGCAATATTAAGTGAAGAAGATAGAGTTGTGGTAAGTCTAATAATGTAATAGTCAGTTATTATAATTTAATAATTATCAACTTAGTGTGTTTAAAAAGTTCAATTAAGTATTGAATGAATGTTTAATGAAAGAATGATTGTAAGTGTATAATATAATTTGTATTGTTTCTATACAGGTAATTCGATTTGGTCACGATTGGGACCCTACATGCATGAAAATGGACGAAGTTTTATATGGAATTGCTGAAAAAGTAAAGAACTACGCCGTCGTGTATTTGGTGGACATTTCTGAAGTGGCTGATTTTAATAAAATGTAAAACTATTTGTAGTTTATTTAGTAATAAGTAGTCTCTGAATGGTAGCAGCGGGTCACTTGCTTGATTATTTTAATTCACAATGTTCACTTTCATCTTTAGTTCCTTCAAACCGTATAATCATATAAATATTTATATGCACATCTAAAACAACACTATAGTACCCTACTGCCAATTTTCACAATGACTGTATTCTTACTTTCCTGAAAACTTTGTTAGTTTTCCTTTAAAGATTAAAATTAGTAGCAAAGATGTTGAGACATTACAAGCATCAAAACAGCTCCAATTATATCGTATTTCTAATATTTTATATTAATAAATTTTATATTAACCATTAGAAGAAAATAGAGAAAAGTACAAAAATTGTTGTCGTCCAAACAGTCCGAAACAGAATACTGTTAATTAATTATAGATTGAATTATTGAATACCAATCCTTTCCATTTGTGTTGTCTTTTAAATCTTGGTTATTACTGGTTACCCTTCCCACAGAAAGAGAGAAATGTTTTGTTGTAAATGGGTTTACATGGGCTTTGTCCTTCAAATCTCAGAACTAGGACGTGCCCCAAAATGTATTAAAGTGACTCTATAATTAGAACTTAATAAGAGTCTCGAGAAATACATTTTATTTTAATCACAGTTAATTAAAACTGTCAAGCTTTTAACATCCTCGGTACTCGTTTGATGCTCAAGATTGCATTAGTTTGGACAAATAAAGAAACTTTTAAATAAACGTGTTTAAAATAAAATGTAATGTTCGAGACTTTAATTCTAATTCTACATTTACACTTAGTTGGAGTAGTCTAAACAACTTATTAAAATGACTGTACTTTCTACTTTTAGGTACGAGTTATACGATCCTTGCACTGTAATGTTTTTCTTTCGGAACAAACATATAATGATTGATTTGGGCACAGGAAACAACAACAAAATCAATTGGGCTTTGGAGGTATGTGTAATTGATTTTTCTTCTTCCTCTTGGTTTTAATTTTCATTAATAACATTGATTCACAGTCTAATAATTATCGTCATCTTTTCATAAGGAATAACTTTAATTGTTACAGGATAAACAAGAAATGATTGATATATTGGAGACAGTGTACAGAGGGGCTCGGAAAGGACGTGGTTTAGTTGTGTCCCCTAAAGATTATTCGACTAAGTATCGTTATTGATTTCGAAATGTATACATATTGGTTACTTTTTTGTTGGTAATCACTCTTCGTCGTACATATCTACAATATGCTATATGGTAAAAGCTGCAAGTATAAGTTATATTACTTGCTTAGCACTTTGTGTTGTAAAAATTTTAACTCGATTCATCTACGTTTTTACGTTTTATATGCCCTAGGGTAATATTTGGTAGAACGCTGAATTTCATTGTCCAGCGCAATTACTGTGTTCTAGGTTAAAATAAAAACAAGCATTCAACTATTTATCTTAAAAAGTTCTGCAAATGACGGATTGTTGGATATTTATTTAACGGGTGTAGTAATAATATTATAGTCTAGATCTACATATTATGTTATGGTCTGCATCTACACAGTACTCACTGAACTTAAAAATAAAATCCATGTCGGTAATATATATTCCTATGCGTTTCTGTTTAGATATACCGATCACACGCACTCGTCTGAGTTAGAATATCATGAAGACATCGATTGCATGGCTGCAGTGAATTTTGACGCATCCATTTATTTCACTCCGAGAGTTATTTCTTGTCATGTCGATTTTGTATGCATTCGTTCACCTGTTCGATGTCTCAATTTTTGTAGTGTTCATGGGATTGATGGCAAGATATGGTCAGTATTTTGTCATTTTGTAGTATTATATAATATTTACCATAATGGCACTTCATTTACGTCACTAAATAGTTTGTGTGTATGTATGTAATTCCAGTAGGTATGTGTAGTGTGTATGTGTGACTTTGGGTAACGTAATCGTATTTTTACGACCATGCCCATTAGCCAGCAATCCCTATCTGATTTTCCATATAATGGGTTTAATACAACCAAATGTGTATTACAGTGTTTATTAATATTCTCAAGTCAAAACTTTATTAACTTGTTATTAGACTTAGACTTACGAGCCTACAAGACTCCTACATTTATTTTGTAATTCCATACTCGTCATAATAGTATATCGGGAAAGTGATAATTGGAAGATGAATACATATTGAGATGATAGGCTAGATATAACATGAAAATGGTACTTTTACATGTGAATGAAGTGCAGTGCAGGCTGTGATGGCTGTGTTGGGAAGTCTGTTTACTATAATACTATAAACTAGGGAG
>JAAAYG020049682.1:0-11482 GCA_009936455.2 Tomocerus minor
AAAACATTAATTGAATTTTAAATCATTGGATTTGATTAAATAAAAGACAAAAAACGTGCACTGTTTTATATAGACAAGTATGTTTATTTGTACTAATATGAATTTGCTCTAGTTTATTCCATTTGGCGAATTAAGTTTTAGCACAGTGAACACAACCCTGTTTGAGAATAGCATGTGTTAACTACACATGAAGCTGTCGCATATATTCCACGACAGGAATGTAGTCTACTCCAAGGTTTTCAGCTATGAATTGGCTTCACTCAGAATCCTAATTCCAAATTGCAACAATTAAGCGTTCCACTCGGCGACAAATTATCTTATAAAATCCATAACGTTACATTTCAACAATAAAAGTCATCAGAAATCAGTTTCCATAAAGCCTGGCAATATGTTGTCAAAACGTAAACGACAAGACAATGAATCTGGAGAACGGGTAAGAGCTTGTACTTCCTAATGTTGGTTGGCAGCCATTTTGCATTTTTAATGAACATAGGCAGGTTAATGTTAAGCTGTAAAATATGGTGGGGACCTATCCTTAATAAATATTTTATTTCTCATTAAATATTAAATTAACAAAATGGTAGCATTAATATAAATGCAGAAAAAGTGTCAGAAGCTATTCAGGAATAGAAATGAAACTTATGTAGATCAATTTTAAAAAATAATTTAATACTTTAGTAATAAAATGAAAACATACGCACCTGATATTCAACAGTTTTTTGGAAATATTCTGTTGGATCACTTAAAATTAAATCCAAATAATATTATTCACTCACGCCTTGCAAATAACGACTACTACGCACTAATTATTTCATTTTCTTAACCCAGAAGTCTCTCCTCATTATAAACTGTATGGGCCTGTACATTCTGGATAACTATCCATAGGAAATAGTAGAAACAGAGATTTGTTGCGCAAAATTAAAGTCTTTTGCAAAATCTGATTCTTGTCCAGTTTATTTTTAAACAAAAACAAATAAGATTTTATATAATTGTTACTCATCTCGGTTGTGTATTTCAATTTAATACTGATATTAAAATGAGGGATTTAGGCTATACTAATGTATTGGGCTTGCACTTATTGATGTCAGGGCATGAAAAGGGCAGCCTTTTGACTTTTTGCCGTATTGCCTTTTTGCTTTGCCTTTTTGCCTATCAAAATTAGCAAAAAGGCGCCTTTTTGATTTTTTGCCCTTTTGCTTTAAAATTGGACCCAATAATATATGCTTTTCCAGTAAATTACTAACCAAATACATTCCAAATTGAATGAAAAATGTACGGACATGAAGTAGAAACAATAATTATCAATATGTTATTGCCTGAAACCGAAATTCAATTGAAATTACAATTGGATCTTTAGTTCCTTGAACATTACAGATGGCTTTAGCCACTGCAAAAAGTCCAAAAAGTCAAAAAGGCGCCGTTTTCTCTTTTTCCTCCCAAAAAGGCAGCCTTTTTCATGCCCTGATTGATGTGTGTAACTTGTGCGTATGTAGCTACAAAAAAAATTTGAAAACTGCATTGTCTGCATTTATATTTTGCTATCTTGAGTCAATGCTGAGTTGACTTGGCACACTGGCAGGCATGAGTCGGCAAGTGAACATACATAAATAACTATGGACATAAAAGCGTGTTGTTGTGTCTCAAATATGCCTAGATTGCATTTCAATAAATGCTTTATTTTCTTAGTGTAATAAATGCTTTGAATAGCTTCGAAAATATCGTTATTGAAAACGTGTATATCTGTAGTATGGCAGCCAGGAAGCGATGGGGAATATTGATGACGTAGGTGAGGAAATTAGCTCCGAGAATCGCCATTTTCCTACTCTACTACCGCCTACAAATAATATATTAAGGGTGCCTCAATGATCGACAGCGCCTGCGTGGAAAATATTACTACGGGGTGCAAAGGCCGACATTCTTAATACAAAAATTGAAAAATCTGTCACTCTCACTCGCATTTCATATATTTTTAAATGACTAAATCTAAACGTTAAAGAGTTTTGGTTTTTTAGAGTGAGAGTTGAGTTTTTTGTAAATGTCCATTTTCATTTCAAATTCTTAATAAAATGGCTTCTAACTCGATCTCGCACTCAGCCAGAGTAATCTTCCATTTTTTTAAGTTAGGTACTGAGCTACCTTTCATTCGGAAAGTGCCGTTTTCAGTGCATAAAAGTCGGTGCTCATAGATATAATCGGGAGAAATCTACACTATTTTTCATCTCTCCCGAAGACCACACAAATCACACAAATCAACAGAAGAGAATGACAAATGACGATCCTCTCGAGCTACTTCCTTAATTTACGTCATCAATATTCACCATCGAGTTCAGCCAACTCGCACTGCAATATTGGCCTTGAGGATTGAAGCTAGTAGTACATAATAATACCAAACAGTTTTGCATAATCAACTGAAAATAGCCAACACAATGAGTACAAAGTGCGAACTATGAACAAAGTTATTTATATAAATATTTATGGTCTCAGGACACATTTCCTAACAAAAACGTCAATTCGAAGACGTATTTATCATAGAATTCAATATGTTGAGCTTATACGCTAAAAAGTAGCTACTTTAGGTCCAAAAATAAGAGCTAATAAATTTGGCGGTTTTATACTATTATGAGTTCAAGTTACTGTTTATCTTTGGGAATGGAAATATTATGGATTATCGTCATGGAAAATTTGTATAACAATGTTTACCCCCCTGATGTTTATAGATTTTACATCAACGTTAGAAGTCACGGAAAGGAGGGGTTTACAAGGCGCCAAATTCATATTTATTAGCTCTTATTTTTGACGAAGAGTAGTAATCAAATTCCAAAGGGATTTTCTTCTGCAAAGGCAGAGTAGATACTAGCCACTATATGCGAGTATGCCGACATGGTGGCCAAAATGGGGACATTGACCAACAACAGGGATATTCCAGATTTTTATTTTTTGCGGAAGTGGAAGGGTAGTAATATTGTTTCGAATTGCTCTGAGTCAAAGGTAGCTCTTAAAAAATGTACATTCTTGGAAAATATGTCAAATTCATTACACACCTAAAGGTGGGTTAAAGAATACTATGCCACTAAGGAGTACGTAATGCAAGAAAAAAACCAATCTAATGATACAGCATTGGGTTTATTTTATTGAACACCGTCAGTCGAGTCAGTGTACATTTCCCATGTTCTATACGAAATTCCATGTCTAACTGAAAAGATGAAAGTTTTTTGAAAGATGTGCTGATGAATCAAAATAATTAAAATCATTTCCTTTCTCTTCCCCTTTTCCCAAGACATGGAGCAATATTGTAAATTTTTAGTAGTCCATTTTTATCTCCGACTTTTAATAATTTTAGTGTGTAGACTCAATAAAACTGTTTTTCTTTAAAAAGGGTGTGAATTTAAACATCCTATAATGACCTTCTGGTCCTAACTCAATACCAAAGTGAGGTAGGTAGTTGTCAAAAACCTATCTGAAAAAAACTGCAAAATGAGGTTAGAAATACGTAGTAATAATAAACGTACTTCTTCGTTCTCAAGGTTCCCTCAAAAGATAACCAGATGCTAACGTGGGGAGATGCATATGATAATTCAATTGTGCATAGGATGGGAAATAGGATGAAGTTGTACGTTTCCATCACTTAATGCTTATTTAAATGTTTAGAAACTGCGCTGCTCATTCAGTTTATTCCAATGTAAAAGCGTTTTGCCATGTTTGAAATGCGTAGTACATAATAGTAAATACTATATGTTATTATGTCTTCACCCTTCAGGTTTCCAATTCAATATCATCGGACGCGGAAATTTTACCATTGGAGGGAGACGAGAATGAACAAGCATCAAATCCATTCATTCCGGAAAGGAATCCAATGAATATAAATCTGGTAGGTTTTCATCATGTGCTAATGTTTAACTAACGATATTTAGGTAAAATAGGTCGGCTAATTTATTGAATGTAAAACATACATGCAGTGCATCATAGCATCAGTCCTCCTTTGCAACTTTTAATGAACTTACTTTACGTTCATCAAAATTCACTTCAGATCAATTGGCAGAGAAAAGGAAATATTAGTGCAACTGGGATAGTTTGAGCTTTAGTAAATCAGTCGTTTAACAACTTCCTATTCATTTACAGATAATTCACAACGTCCTCAAACATTGTGAGCACAAGGAAGTGAAAAATTGTCGCCTCTTAAACAAAAAGTGGGCGGAGATAGGTGCGTGGGTCTTAGGAAAGAGGTCTACTATTACCCTTGGTCACCCTCGAAAGCCGAAATGTTTTTCAAAATTTCTCGCCAATTTTCAAAGAGATTTTGCTGACTCGGACTCAACGTTTCCGATATCAACGCTTCAACTAAAGTGGTTTCCAGGCAATTCCTCTCCATGGACCCCGTCCGCCTTAAAAAAAGTTGGGAAGGAGTTTAAAGACGTCGTAACCGAACTAATTTTTAGAGAAATACGAATCACCAAGGACCTGAGATCTCATAAGTTCATCGCAGAGTTCTTCGACATTAAAAAAATAACAAAGCTTACTGTGATCGGTTTAGACAGCACCTACGCCTTGACATTCTCAGTAGAGGAACTGACCCACATGCATCACATCAGTTTGCGCTCATGCCGTCTCCTCCTTGGCAATACAAACGAAAAGCTTTCTCCGATTGTTTTGCATTTAGTTGGCGTTGTCCTACTGTACGACGGAGAGGTAGCGGATTGTGAGAAAAAATTCTGCCATTTTGTAGAATATTCCAAAACAACGGATCTAAAGATCCGAGAACTAACGGAAATAATGAGATTTAGTCCAGTATCAATGAAGATGGTCTCATTAGACCTCCATGGTGAAGCGACGATGAAAAAGCTAGACCTACAAGGCATACGGATCGGGAATTGGAGTCGCTGCTGTTGGGAAGTAGATACGCTGAATTTGAAAAATGTCATCTTTAAAGGCCCCTCCCAAATGAAAGTCCGAAAACTCGTCATCGAGAACAAGAAGCGTTTATCAATGTTTAAATTGCCACTCAGCTTAGATATCTTATTTTCTTCAAGCGTTTTGAAACACTTTTCCACTCTTCCCAACTTAAGGGTTTTGTACCTTGTCACCACGAAAGAAGACGGACTGAAATATGGAAATGATCCTTCATCTCTGACCGCTGAATCAGTTGACAAGTGGAAAGCTTTTTGCTCTCGCTACTGTCCGTCATTAATCAAAGGTGCTAATCCCCTGAAGAAACTTTGGCTTTACAGGAACAGCGTAGTAGAACTCGATGATAAGAATTTACATATTTTAGTTTTGGATCAAGTGGCGCCTCAAAAGGCATTATTTTGTGTTTCTACACTTCGGGCCAATCTTATTGTTTGGATTTTGTCGCGGAAAAATAAGAATCGCTTCAACGGAAAAGTCCACGACCTCTTACGTTCTTATAAGGGGAAAATTGCAGTAGGTCCTTTTGATTGGAACCGCGCCCGAAATATCAACAACTGTAAGTTTAGGAAGTTAGTTTCTATAGAAGCCATGTTCTACAGTTTTGAGAATGGAAAAGGCGAAGCTATTTCTGAAAATCGCTTCATGGAATTATTGCACCGCGAGTAACCTTAGTTTTCACTCAATTTTATGTGCCAAAGCTTGAGATCAGTCAAGGTGCATTGGATCATTCTACAAAATAATCATGGAGTAATATTATGCCCACGTTTTTGGTTAACATTTAAGAGAGCCCTATTACTAGCTGTATCAATAAAAATACCTCTGTCGTAATTCTCTAAATATTAAAATAATGATGTTCACTAATTTGTCCCTCTCGTGAATTGTAAACATTGCATAAGTCATACAATAAATAGTATGGCAACTTTGAATCGGAAACGAAACTATTTACTTACTATGTTGTTGACTAAGAGTTTAGTTGAAGTAGTCTACGTACCAGTAGTTTTGTACACGACCGTAAAATGACAATGTCAATGTTAGACACTTTAAAGAAAAATAAGAGTAATAATGATAGGAATTGTTGACTAGAGTATCGTGTATCCTTAGACAACTATCAGGAGTTTATGCAATTTGTTATAGGATGGGAAAAATTAAGGGATATGTATAGCAATGTAACATTATGCATATGTTTTAGTATAGAAAATAGTTATAATGCTGAAAGCTAGATGCAACTAATGTTATTTATTCTTCGTACATCAATGTAATTGGATGAGCTACCTACGCCAGTAAAAAATAGTTCCCACGAAATATGATCATTGGGTATTTTATGTCTTTAAGGTATTATATGAAATTTAGCAAAGTACCTACGTAAGGATTTAAAGTCATCACCTATATTTTTCATAGTTCAATGTGGTACTGTGCAAGTCTTTGCAGATTTAAATATGTACCCATACAATTATTCTTATATGTAATTCTATTGTAGAAATATGTTATATTAGTGCATTAAATAACAGAAGACAATTGGGAACAACGAAAAATAAATCTAATCGAAAGTTTGTTGCTCAAGAGATTTGAGTTACGATATTGCTAATTTGGATAGGTAATAGATTGTAATTACTTGTAGAAAGTATATAATAAACCTAGTACGTAGGTAGTAAAAGAATAAATAAATACCAATTTATATAGTAGATCTTTTCAAATAACATTTTCTCCATTAATATTAATAATCCCAGTTTTGCCCTTTGTTCTGTATTAGTATTACAATCTATCATTATAGGTACCCTATTATAATTCTGCATTATTATTTAATCGTATGTTATAGTGGAAGCAATTTTATATTTATGCTTCATTTGACTAAGTTACTATATACAGTTTGTACGCGATTGACGTCTATTCTTGTAATTAGGCATAAGTAATAAAAAACAATAAAATGCTCTATAGCACCAAATTCTTTGTTTGAGTATTTACATTATTACAGTAGGTTACATTGTTGTGCATGAAGAACATTATCCCGTGACGAATGTAAGACTCCAAGACTAAATTACATAATAAGCGTTTATCCGCAACCTCACTCTTTGAAGATGATTTATAGACGGTACATAAAATTGAAAGCACCAAACAGATTTTTCTGCTGTGTATGCATGTAAAACAATACTACTGAAACAGCATATTTTTTGCATCTATTATTTCCAGTTTATCGGTTAAATGTGGATTGAAATACTTAGTAAAACATAATTTCACGTTCCTATATATAAAGTGTATTGCATGAGGGTGTCTTACAATTCTGGGGTTTTTCCTACAAGTTTTCAATGCAGCTACTAATACCAACTCTTTTCCAGGAGATTACTACGCTTTTTTAAGATTTTTTTTTGAATCCATCTCAAAGAAATATCAAATAGACACTTTAACCTTTTATTTTAAACTAAATTGCAGTGCACATGCACACTATTAGAATAAAACAAGATCATTATTTAATGTAGAATGCAATTGCATAAAGCACAGAATGATTCGACCTTTTAGTGGCTAGTTATGCACAGTGTTAGTACGTACTGCGTATACAAGACACATAATATGTCAAGCATTTAAGGAAAGACACTTTGATATTTGGCCGTGACTTTAGCATGAAATTGTTAATTCGTCCCGCATCACAAATAATGTTGTATATTGTTTCAGAAGCCACAAAATATATTCGGAAATCTGTAAAGGCTAATAATGAAATTGTATTTACAACGAAGGAGTTAGTTAGTAAGTTAGACAATGGATAAAAATGCACTGCATTGACAGAATAAAATGCCTTTTTATACAAATGGAAGCTGTCCAACATCTCAATTCAAATAAATATAATTGAAACTTTAAGCACAATGTGAAAAATGTTTGAATACCTACTTTGGGTTCAATCACTGAGTGTGCAAAATGGTAAAATGCTGATTGCTGCAAATGCTGATACAGAAAAATAAGAATGGATTTATTTTGTATCATAACATCACTTACTTTAGCTATTACGACTTACTACAACATTCTAGAATGAGCCATTAAACATGCATGCTGCAATGAACAAATGTTAAGTAGGTATCTGTTGTGAGCATTCTGTACTATTACCATTTATATAAGTCTACATCTGCATGCAGCATCAAATGGACACATGATAATATACTTATCATCAGCAGGTAAGTAACAAAATTATTTTTTGCTGAAAAAAGGTTTGTAGCAAAACAATCTATTCTGAAGTTGGTTTTTTCCAGGTTACTTTTTATATAACAATTTTCTGTGATAAGAATTTACCTGTGGAATTTTTGTAATGAAAAGATGAGTCATAAAATAAACAAAATAAACTCAACATGACTGACTGAACATGAGTTTTTAGTCCGCAACAGTAGCTTAGATTTCCTTTTTATACTAATTTGCTTAGTGCCTGTCCCTGGGATAGATTATATTTCTTTTTGTAATTCATTACAACACGGAATTGTAGCATTTTATCCTAATTTACAAATAAAGCAGCAAATATTATAAAACATCTTTACTTACCAAGGATAGGTAAAGTGCATAATGTACACACCATTGCTATTAATTGACTTTACCTTAAAGTCACAGTGATGACCTTCAACAATACGTTTTGAACTAAATAAAGAAATAACTGCATAACACGCAAAATTAAACCTTAGCAATATAGGTACTGAAGAGATTCGCACTTCTAATTAGCACTCAATTGGGGTAAGGGGCCTTTAATAAAAATAAATATAATTTTATCATACAAAAACATTCCTCCGTAAACTATTGAAGATGTACCCAACATATTTTACAGACTTCAGGGCTTCCTCAATTTTGCAATATTAATTTTGTTTTGGGGGCAGAAAATGTAAAAATCTTGTAAACAAAATAAAAGCTATTAAATTACGTGGAATAGCTCACCTGAATAGCATTTCGTTGGTACGAGAGACTACAACGTAGTACAAAGCTCGCCGAACAATAATTCCTATGTGAAATTGCATATTTTGCGCAACAGAACAAGATAAAGCATGTAAAGTACAATACATTACATTCTTAAAGCAAATATTAAAATTTTCTTTGGCTGAATATTGTCAATTTTTCAATTGGCTCAAAGTTTTTCTGACGTCGGCCTTGCACATTTGTGCAAAGGTATTTTACAATCTGCCTACTGAGTCTTTAGAAGGAAAGTGCAGATTTATATTGTGTCTTTATGACTCTATTCATCCACCTTCACATAAACCACACAATGACCCAACATTGCGAATAATTTTTGTACACAATGTCGTTAGTTTCAGGTAGTACCAGAGGCTATTAAATGCATGTCTATTTTTTATTCACAGAAATAGCACAATGTGTTGCTGGCATGCTGATTTCTGACTACTGTGAATCTCTCCGTCAATCTCCTCCAGACTCAGTTCTGTGCCAATGCACAGAAATGTGTACTTTATATGCTCTTTCGCTGTTAAACATAAATTATCCCCTTTTAAATGGCAAAGTTAGAACTGATGGCAAGAAGTCAGAAATTATTGTTCAGTTATTTATAAATTATACAGAAATAAATTGATTAATATACTACGCGTAATTAAAAGTATCATAAAACTAAACGTTGAACGATACTTCGACATAAATCTTGCTTTTTTTATAAATTGACTACCTAGACATAACTGCAACGAATCTGCGGAATATGTAACCATCTTCAATATGTACTGAAATCATAATATACGCTCCTTGGAAAATATTCATCACAAATTCTTTCTTAAATAGCTAAATCATGACTAATTAAAAATAGTTGGCTTCATTTAGTTTTTAGTTATCGAAGGGGGAAACTACTTGATGATATAAAAAAATGAGTAAAGTATTCACCTGGTCATTTCCAATTTTAAAATATTGTAATCTCATTCACCTGGTCATTTCCAATTTTAAAATATTGTAATCTCATTCACCTGCTCCCCTAATCATGCATGTCATGGCAAGTAACATAGCTAGTTCATAGATTTTAAGTATGAGAATTAAAAAAACGGAAAATGTGCAATTCTCGAGTAATGTATTAAACATTTTCTCTAGGAACATTTGAATTTTTTTTAACTGTTTGAAGCAAATAAGTCAGAACTTGCTTGCATTCAACTATACTCAACATGTACATAGATTTAACAATTCATGTATAGAGCACTATAAGTGACTGAAACAATATTTATATTTATATATAATTCCCCGTCGAAACTCTGAGAAACTACTGGTACACTTTCCATTGAGCGAGAATTTAAGTTTCTAAGTTTCTGAAAGAACCAGATAAAGAACCAGATTTTAACCTAGCTTGCTATTTGCTTTATATTTTCGTTTTACAAAAGACATTTCTTGTTGGTTTTTCGTTAATGGATGTTAAATGTTTTTTTGAGATGAGCCGATAAAATGGGCTGAATGCAGAAAGCAATTAGGAATTTCCCCACATTTATTACTTTTCATGAAGGTATTTGTCTTGTTTCTATAGCAGAAATGCTGTTTTCATATATCACCGTAAAATCTTAACCCACTCATAATAAAGCCAGTACTAAATAACTGAAATCGCGTCTTCGTATTACTTTCCGTAATAAATACATCAAAATGTTTTTCATCTTATCTCATCCACGTGGGAATCTCAAGGCCAATACAAATTTATGTGATTTCATTGCTTTTCCTCTAGAAATGATTTCATAGTTCTTCCATATTCATTACTAGACATTATAATTGACATATTAAAGCTACTCAGTTTTTTGTTTTTCTCTACAGATATAAAATTGTTTTCAAAACAGTTAAAATCAGTTTAGGTTTATTTACATCTGTAAATTATTAGATTAACATGATTTTCCTTTCGGCGTCCGAAGCATATGTGTGGCGATTGGTTGAACAAGGTACTACTGGTCTGAGGCCTTTTATTTCGAATATCAATAAAAAATTGCAGAGACATAAGAGATTCATAAAAATGTAAACAAAAGTCAATTTAATGCATCAAAAGATACTAAAGAACAATGCACTGAGTAAATTGCAAAAAAACTGATTCTTATTATGATTTTCTGCCGTGTCACTGAAAAACGAAAAGGATGGGTTTTCCTACGGTTGCATGTTGCTTTAATAAAAGAGTGCAATAACGCATAGAAAAATACAAAGTGTGATAAAGAGGTATTGAGGGATGTAACTATTTATTTTCATTATATCCCACATTTGCTCTATATCACTATAGATGTAATGCTGTAAACCAGGTAAATATTTGCAAATAGTACATGAGCTTATAATTTACCTGTCTGACTGCTCTTTATTTATTGCTCAGCATAATCAGCGGAGAAGGAAAACATGTCTATTGTTGTCATATAAAATATTCCTGCCTCTAGTCGTAACATCAATCAATAGAAATAAAAATGAAATGCATCCCTGCAAAGAGTGCAAGTCAGATGAATGATACTACGTACTATCACTTACTTATAACGTATACTCAGTAGTCGCTAAAAACACTTACAAATTGTTTTAATACCTAATTACACCGCTGATAATTAATAGGTTATACGCTATGGATTCGGCGCTCGGATTTGATGGCACTGCGTAGCAGTGCCATCCCGAGCGA
>JAAAYG020049693.1:0-44528 GCA_009936455.2 Tomocerus minor
TAACCCAGGGTTATCTTTCGATTATCTCTAAGCCGAATAACAGGTTAATCTGTTGAAGTTATATGATTGGGCTCCAGAGTTAACTTTTACCCTGCCCTACCCTAGTGTATAGTTTAACCGGGGACTTTAATCTTTTACTTCATGTGGTGCGATATGTTGTTGTCATGCCACCAACAGAAGTTTTCTCAAAAATGCAGTGTATGAGTGATAAAAATATTTGACATTTAATTGTTTTAAACTGAACAGAATATTGGTCGTTCACGATAGATGCGAGGTATGAGATTAAAAATACTTCTATCCCGTTAGATACTAAGATGCTAGTGTTTCTCAGTCAATTGCGGTCAGGATTATTTCAGTGGATAGTTGGTGGCTCATTGGGTGCGTCTCAACCAACAGTTTGCAAAATTATAAATGATTGCCTTCATCACACATTATCGTTCGCCAAAGTAGTAATACACTTTCCAAAAACCCCCGAAAAAATAGTAGAGATCTAACAAAATTTTTATGAAATCAGTGGTATACCTAACACTCTCGGCATCGTAGATGGGACTCACGTCTCCATCAAAGCTGCTTTCCATTCTTGTCGACAATTGATACGATTGCGTTTCTCCCTTCCCATTCATTTAATGCCCTTCAGGTGAACCTTCTCTACATCCAGAGCTGATACAAGGGTATATAATAGGCCGCAAATACAGAATTTTTGACGTAAATGCTAAGTACCCAGGAAGTACCCACGACTCCTTCATTTGGAAGAATAGCAGCGTCAGACGGAGATTATATGAAGGAGAATTTGGAGACGGGCACTTCATAGATAAAATTTTAATTGTAATATTTTATACTGACTGGCCTTGACTTTTAATATAAATATTAAAGCCGTGACTCAGCGTTTCCCAAATTTTTAATAGGAGACAGTGGCTATCCGCTGGAGCAGGGATTAATCGCGCAATACTCAAATTCAGTAACTAATCCAATAGAGTTCTAACAGGAGCTAGGCAAAATATGACAAAAGAGAAGGACGGATGTTGATGATGACGAATAACAGACTCACTCACATCGGCTGCCTTCAAGTTTTATAAATGCAGTCGAACGAACGAGCAGTCAACAACAAGGAGAATTGTATATGCATCTAAGGATTTCAGTTCGAGCGCGGTTGCAATGGTGTGTAGTGTTGGCGGGAGTTTAAACCTAGGATTAGCTAAGAAAATGTTAAGCGGTTTATCTTTTTCTTACAGAATGAGCAAAAAAATTGGGTTAACCCAGGGTTATCTTTCGATTATCTCCAAGCCGAAAAACAAGATAAGCTGTTGAAGTTACGTGATTGGGCTCCTGTGCTTAAACTTTTAAACTTTTTTTTGAGAAGAGTCTACCGAATATATTTTAATTGCAATGTAATTTAACCTTCAATGGTGAATCGAACAGTCTCTTACTATTATCCATGGGATGGCTCTCTCAGATAAATATTTTGCATATATAATCCCCCATTGGAAATAATATAGAAATTTGTCATAGTAATTAGTAATTACCAATCAGAGGAATGTATATATTTCAAATAAATTGACCTATAGGGAGGAAGTCAAATAGCAGGTTCCGAGGAAAACCGGCATATGAATGTGAAACTGACAGTACAGAATTTTATTTTTGAAAATGTTGGAAACATGTGCCCTCGAAAAATATGAGCAGATTTCAAAAATGTTTATTTGATTGCTCTACATTAAGCCGTTCTCCTTGAATCAGGGGTGGAAATCGTGTAAACCCCTCCTTAAGTCCCTTAACTTGAATATAGCAAACCACACCATGGTTTCCTGTTGTATCTAAACTTTACTTTAGTTCATCCCTCGATAAAGATTGCAAGTAGTTATGTGAGTAAATCTCACCTTAAAAGTTTGTAATCTCTGAGAATGTACATTGGCTTGTCTTAATGAAATAAATTACAAATTACAAACCATTATGATATATTATGAAATAAATAAGGATACGATGTGAAAGCCACCAAGGAAAGTTACTGGTACAACGTTATTGCTAATTAATCAATGCCACAAAGCTCTCCTTCCTTTACTTTACGACTCTCCCCAACCATATTGATCTTGCTTGGGAGTATTAATTTGGTTAGCATTGTTTTGTTGCCTAGAACATGGGAAATCCAAGTCGAATAGCATTGTAATTGGCTTTCACGCAATAAGAGGCATGATATTGCTTTGGAGTATTGAGCCGTTACTCGGAGAAAAATGATTAAAAAACTTTGATATTGTTGCATTACAACTTAAAATTATTGCAAATCAGGGCCCACTTTACTGTGAGTTATTCGAGCAATTTTAAATTGTTTGAAGAAGTTTCCACAAAAGCAAATGAAAATCCATACCCGCTAATATTACATTTCAGAATCCTGAGTGGTTTTCAAAAGCTAATTTACTAATTAGATGACGATTTATGATTTTGTACTTTTCCAGGACCATATGGGAGGAAGATAGCTCAGAATTTGACACATTGACAGTGATCTGTTTCTGTGGTTGAGAGTTGCAGATTGAGTCTGTCCTCCATGATTGTGTTTATTTGTTCTACTGTGTACTCTGATGAACCATTATTTGTGCAATTCCGTCGTATTGGACTTTTCCACGACAATAAGTATCGTGGAGGGTGGAAAACGAAAAGAGACTAATGAGAGGCTTCTATGGTAGATAGAGATAGGTAGGTGTAGGAGGTATATTATTGTAGCTGCTGTATGCAAGTTTTGCTATCCAGAGATCAGTTTTGTCAATTCTTTGCTTACGCATCAAAAGAGAACACTAGCCGTAATAAAATATGAGTGGGAATGAAGTGAGAGTGGGGATGCGAGAAAAGGGGATATATTGGGAAATGGGGGATGTCAATTTTCAAGTAAATGTGAGCCGTAGTACGTGATATGTACAATACCCCGAATTTGATGTAAAACATGAATTAATGATTATAATGATAATGATTTAGATAGTATTCTGGAGTGGTAGAAGTGTTACCTCATCAGGGCGGGCATAGTTTTTTACAAGTAGATATGCCCAACTGTAGATATGTAGATAGGCTGCATCGCAACTACTATGGGTATACATTGAAGATGACGTATTCGTTTCGCCCGACATATTTATTTCTCTTTGCAAAAGTTAGAATAAGTTTTGCCTTGCTATACAGACAGCGATTTCAGCTATTATCATCAATAAAGGGACTAAGGTATTTATTCTCACTACGCTACTGCAGTGTTTCATCAACCATTGTAATTGCTTACACGGAAATAAATGAAAGTGCATGTATGTTCTGAGGATGGGAACGTGTGAAGGAAAAGAGGATGGAGGACACAAGAGGGATGCAAGGAACAAAGATGAATAGTGACATGGTAGATCTTTATAAATCAACGCTTCATGGTTTGCTGGAGTTAGGTCTGCGTGAAGTTACTTAAAGGTCCCCCACTATGCACTGAGGTGGCTGTATGCGAGTTGAGTGAGTGTGGTCTTCTGTCTTGTCCTCATCCCCATCTTGTCACATAAAAGGGCGAAACTGTGGATTTTGGCAGTTTATTCAGCGCAGATGTTCGTATTCCCTTGTGGATAGTCTGCAACTACATAAAACTATACAATTTCCTTGCCTCAATACATTTCCCTTTCATTTTCTCTTGATTATGCAATAGCGTTGCAGAAGTTCAATAGCTTTGTGCCCTTAGTGCCCATTATGCCTTACCTTAGCAAACACACTCTCTGTGTCTCTCATTCTAGATACCTTCTTTTTGCTAGTTGAGTGAGTCTTCCATTTGCCACATAAAACTCTCCTCTCTTCTCCATAGCAAATGAAAGTACATTGACGCAGTGTATTAATAGAAGCCGATGGTGCCAACAATAAGCTATAGGCGAGCAATTGGTTTTATGACGTTTTGTATCGCATCTTCCCTCGCACTCTCCAATACATAGGTGAAATAAAAAGGAGGATTCTATTCTCTCTGAGACAGCAACCCTAACGAAAAGCGGGAGTCTATATATATCCGCCGACGATAATAATGTAGTCATTCACCGTTGTCCATTTTCCAGGACCTCTCTTATAATTCCTCTTGACTTTGATATACAAACGAGATCTTTCTCCCCATTTACGTTCCAGTAAATTCGGAAATTGTATTACGAGGGAAGCATGGGATGCTGGCGAGTTGGAATCCAAGTCCTAAAATGAACTGTCCGTTCGTGCCTACTTACTGTGTGCCATGTGTATGTCAGATGATGGGGTTGCTTTGCTGGGGTTGTTGGTCACATTTGCCATATAAATCCTCTACTTTTCTCATTTTCGTCGCATTGTGAATGGGAATGGAGAGCAATGCCTGAGTCGTTGCGTTCTATGATTAGGTACGAGGAGCGAGTGGTGATTTAGTTGCAGTTACAACTGTAGCAACAGTGGTAAGTGGACGGAGACACTCCTCCAGCATACAAGAGTCACGTTAAGAGTTGTTAGGAGATAAGGAGTCCAACTGGCAGCAGTTAGCATTGCCATACCATGCAAGTGCACCGCACCAGATTCTCCAGTTTTCTCCGTTAATGTGGTTGACTCGGACTAAGAATTCCCATTTCGCTCAGTTCGTTACTTGCCTGTTTCACACTTACAGAGTCGGAGGAGATGCAGAGTAGCCTCCCGGGTAGTTCTACGGGTTTGAGCAGTAGAGCGGGTATGGAATTCAGTGAGAGGTAGTTGTGCTCGTTGGATTCGGTGGTTGGTGGCAGTGGAGTGAAGTGAGTGGTTGGTGGTGGTAAATGCTAAGAAGACGAAAGAGGGGGAGAGAGTGGATGAATCATCCTTGACGGATCGATGCGAGCTTTCCGAGAACTTTACACTGGAGAAATGAGGAGAGTTGAGTTTGGAGGAGGGCGAGGCGAGGCTGGTAGCCCAGCCGAGGCACCAGGAATACAACTACCAATATCTAATGTACATTACATTACTTTACTTTACTCTGTTGCCTCTTAATGCATTTCCCAACACAACACACAATCTCCTTTCTGCCCGTTTCTTTTCTAAATTCAAATACCTAACTAAGTATGGAGTACTGGAAGGAAGTCAGTCGGAGTGCATAGCAAGTCTGCATTCTCCAGACTGGCATGCAACAACGATCTCAGCACATGCACTGACATGTACTGTACATATGCGAAGGTAGAGTATGAATGAGCTGTTATGTTGTATGTAGCTTATTGTTTGATGGAGGAGTGCGTGGATTTCTTCTTTAACTCCATTCTCCAAGTTTCGGCTGAATTTGCTTTGAATGCCTCCCCTGCCCTGCTGGATAAGTAATAATATTATAAAGTAGGCAAGGCAGCAAATAACAGGGAAAATCTTTGAAAATAAGGAAAAGAGAACATGCCTGCTAAATGGGGGATGTTCTTCCCACTACCTCAATTTGCTCCGCTTTATTCCCGGAGCTTAGCTTTTGCTCTAATAATGCATGTAGGCATTAGACACAAGAGTGGAATCCTGTTTTCCATTGTATCCTGCACAGTGCAGGGTTGATGGAGGTACTTTCGAGCAGTTTCGTTGCAGGCGTCTCAGGAGGGGCACTGGGGGCACGTGAGTCGACGAGGAAAACGTAGGAAAAGCCTTTTCTACCCTCAAAACGTGGCGGTGAAGCCCATTGGAAAGGGATTGTGACTACGACGAAGGCAGGGCTGCTATCAAGTGAAGAGAGTTGAGTCGACGGATATCAGATAGTACATTATCCCTGTCTGCTCGTTCTTCTTGTCAGTTTGTTCCGCTCAAAGATGAGTTCGGTACGGGTTAGCTGAGAAGATAGCAGTCTCCCTCACTTCATACTTTGATACAGTTCTAGCACAACCTGCACATCATCTCTCTTTGATTACTCACCTAAACAGCCTCCTTTCCCTCCTCTCCTACTAATGCCTTTTACCTATCCTCTCCTTTCTCTGCCCATCTTCATCCAGAGAAAATATACTCTAGTCTGTGTTACATTATTCTCTAATGATTACGTTTCTCTGTCGGCTGAACTAATATAATAGAGTGTCCCATTGTGATGTGGTCTGTTGCACTAAGAGTGCGATAGGAGCACAATTCAGACTTAGTATAACATTCTGTCATGAAGACTACTAACTAATAGCATTATTTAGTGTGAGTGTAATGGGAGAGGAAGATAAGCGTATGTTTGTTGTTGAGAAGAAGAAAGAAAGGCATTACAGTGCGTATGTTTGTTGTGTAGGACGGAAGCTGAGAGAAGAGTGTCGTCTATCCAATTCCAGATTCCCCGACTCATTTGTATACATCTGATAGCAGTGCCTGTGGAATGGATGATGTGCAGAAGAGAGAATTCGCAGGAGACGACACTTTGTGTGCACACGAGACTCACTCAGTGAGTTGAGCAGAGTTTCGTCGTTGTCTTGCCGGCTTTATCCCTTCTATTTGTAAGACAACTTTCAGTTTCGGCTTTAATTTGGTTGTTGGAGGAGTCGAGTCAAGTCATTCGTCAGTCTCTGCGTGCGAGTGTGTAGTGTAGTGATCTGCTGCTGGAGTTTTGCTGGAATCTGGCTCTGACTGGAGAGAGTGGAGTTGAGATGAGATCTCATCTTCTCTTCATACAAGTGGCATTGGGATTGGGAGTTGCATAAAAATGCAGTGTGCAGTTGGCACTAAGCATCTCAGCATCCGAGCATAGCTCCTGCCTCTTCAATGGAGATCCGCGATCGGGTAGCTATATCACAGAGCGGAGTCTTAAGTGCGTGTTTATAGGAGAGTGGCCGTGGCATTGAACAATCTGCTTCCCAATGCTGTAGGAACTTGTTTGTCTTAGGCAATAGTAAATTACATACATAAAACATATCATTGTTAATAGAGAGGAGGGCAGGGCAGATGGATTTAGTCAGCTAGACTCCTTCTCTACTCTATTAACATTACTGTTTCATCATACTAATAGTGATTCTCTTGTCTCCTGCCGTGAATTCAATAGACTTCTGCCTTTATCTCTCCACCACTCTCCCGTCCTGACGACTTCTACTCCTGCCTGTCCCTCCTTCAGTCTCACCATAAAGAAGTGCAGGAGATAAACGGGAAAAGTTTCAATTACTATCCCAACTACTTTTCTTGTCTCCTTCCTTTTCGTCCCATTCTTCTGTATCTGTAAGTGATTTCTACTCTGCACTCTGCAGACAAGGTAATCATAAGTGGACATGTTGTGGCACTTGTAAAGATACAGATTTCATTGCTTTTTTATTTATTCTTGATAGGTATATGCTTCCTACCCATATGGTTCCATATCTAAATCCTACTCTGCCTTGTTGTTGTTAAAGTAGTTTTCGAACACGTACAAAGAATAAGAATGTTAGCCGTTAATCTATATTTATTATAGCATAAGCTTATGTAAGTTCTCATTTTTTGACTTACAGTAGATTATTTACTGCGGTCAGTAATGATGAGTACCTTTTGTTGAGTAGTACATGTAATATTGCACCTAAGTGAGATTACTGATAGGAGTTTCTTGTGTTGATAGGATTTTGGATGAAAAACAACCGCAGTGCATTTGTAAACAGTGGAATTGTCTGTTGTGCTCAATAGAATGGAGCTTTCACGTATTATTTAGAATAAGCGCAGCTTGGGCTAATGCAATGGTGTTGAGAAGAGAAGATGAATGTGCTTTATTGTACGGTCTTCTCTTACCTCATTGTTTAGTAGGGTAGGCTGCATCACTTGCATCCTTTGCCCACTTTTATTCTGAAAAACTAATCTCGAGAGTTTGGGAAAGAGAAGAAGAAGGCAAGGGATGTTATTTTGGGGCAGGTGAATGCAGTTGAATGCAAGGAAAAGAGATAGTGAGATCAGTGAGGATAATCCTTTGGAGAGGATGTTGGTGAGTAATTACAGGTGAAAAAACAAGTCTCAATATTACTCCCAATCCGTATTAGTAAGTTAAGAAGAGACAAAGCCAAAATAAAGAAGTAGGTAAGCATCAGGGATGGTGAAGTGAAACGAAGCTCTTTTTAAGCCTCAGTCTAAGTACACAACTCGTCGTAAGCCAACTGACATGACACTGCTATAAGAGAGTCAGTCAGACACACCTGAACTAAATACATCTCGTCTACCAAACCTAATATTTATCTGTTCCCTATCTGCGTATATCATATAGTAAATAGAATCTCCTCAACAGACACCAAGTTTTGTGGCTTGTGTAGAAATGTTAGCGTGAGTTGTAGAGGAAGAGAGATGGCCCCAGGCCAAACAAAAAAGTTCGTTTCTCGTCTCTCTCTCCTTATTATAGTGTGTTCCTTCTGTAGCTGTACACAAAAGGTTTGTTTCCAGCAGCACACCTTCACGTGTATAAAATACAATGATGATGATCTAAGGGGCCGAAGGAAAAACTTGGCTTTGTAACTTACGTAATAGACAAACTCACAATCATTTCTTCAGAAAATACATTCAGGTAGATACACATACCCTGTCACAGCAGGCTAAGAAATGTATACAGAAATGCAGCATAAAATGTGTGTGTATATGTAACAGAGTGTGTGCACATATTTAGGTTGTTGGATGGGGAATGCATGGAGACAGTAGAGAACAGGGCAGAACGGAAAAATGTTTTAACGAGATAGAGGAGAAGAGTCGTATTTTATTAGGAATGCACGTAAATAGGAGAAAATAGAGTTTGTGTCGGTAACAGTCTGCGTGCAATGAAACATGCGACAGAGCTATAGGCTGGACAGGTAGGAAAATGTGCACTCGGTGCAGTGTAGATATGATATGACTACTTACTTCTTATTACTCACTTGCAAAATAAAAGAGTCTAGATATTCATGGTACAAAGTGAGTGGAGGATAGCACAGGTGAGTTGGGCTCTGCTAATCTAACGTAACGTAATGTAATTGTAGGCACTGTTGTTGTCTGAGTGTGTAGTAGTAAGTGTAATGGTAGGAACGGCAGTGTGGGGAGGTGGTTGGTAGAAATGGACAGCGGGGGAATGGAGTGACGGGGAAAAGCCGAGTGAGGAAGGGTAAGGTGAAGGTAGGCGCTCACGGTTGCATGACTACCTCCCGAGCCGGAGGGCCTATTCCCACGGTTTATTGACCAGTCCTTGTTGAAAACTCTGCGAGTCAAGTCGCTTGATTGCTATTTACATGGCTCCTGAATTCACTCTTGTCAGGACCAGCAGAGCCAGGGCAGTCGACATTAAGCTATCCCACTCAAACTACGTCCAGTGCATACTCCAGCAGCCAAATCAAGAAATTAATCTCATGCGAAAATACAAAGCACGACTAAGCGAGACGCTTGACTTGGTTTGACGCTTCTACTTCTTCACAGAGCAGCTCTTGGGAATTCTTCTCTGTTCAAGACGACAGTTGAGCTTGACAAGTGAGAATATACTCAAGTCGCCGGTAGTGGATTTTCTTGCCCTTCAAATCCCAACTATGTGAGGACAGTGAATTGTGTGACGGGAAAGGAATAACTCTTCTCCTCTCCTCAGTGAACATCATTTCATTAAGCAAAATGTGATTAATTTTCCAGAGGCAATTAGGGAATTAGTGCAGTGTCGTGTGTGCGAGTGAGTGTTTGCTTCGGTGAATGAAAGCAGGATCATGTTGTGTGGATCACGGAGAACGAGAGAGTTTCGTGGGGGAGGGATCCCCTTCAGATTAAAATATCTATTAGTGCTCCAGTTTGTAATTTGCATTTTTTGGTCGTCCTGTTCCGCCTTTGTGGTGGTGACAGACCAAAACAAACCAGAAGGATGGATTCTGTTCGATGCTCAGATAAACATCGCCGAGCACCCATGCTCATCCACAAATAGCCATTCAAAGACAGGAGAACCAGGTGAGCGTGGAAGTTCATCTGCAAGACGGGAGGATCTTTCTCCAGTTTACTTGTATCGGATCTCGCACTACAAAACCCAGTCTTGGGTCCACAAACTTGTTCATCTCGACAGTGATGGGCAGTTGAGACTGAAGAGGCCCTTGGCCGCATGTAACGCTGTCAACTTGTTCCCTCGCTCCTTTTTCGTCTACATTGATATCATTTCTCAGCCGAGATGGAAGCGGGAGCTGGAGAGGGAGGACGAGGAGAATGAAGATGTGGACAACTTCAGTCCGACTCTTGATCATAATTCTCACAGTGGCAGATTACTGTCTGCGGATGTTTCTAGTTTTAATGTTACAAGTGGTTTCAGTTCCAGTCGTGATGATGAGAGCAGTTCTGCCAGTGACTCATTTGTCCAGTGCACTCACTACGACTACATCTCCTTCCCTGTCACAATCATTATCAAACCTTCCGAAGAGTGTTCGCCCTCATCACCTCAGACTACCAATCAGCAACACAAATCAGTACAACTCAAACATACAAACGGAAAAAAATTACATCTTCCTCGGGAGCAATCCTCCAGTAGTATTAATAGTAGGACCAATGAGGATGAGGCTATTTTACACCTAGCCCGATCCGTGGATGACATCTACGTCTCCCTGCCACTCGACGATTCGAATTGTTTCCAATCATCCGAACAAGTTGCCAATATTTATAATTTCCTGCCGGCTAGTGTTCGTTTTCAATGTCTTACCAAAGGCTCTGTCGTTTCTGGAGAGCATTTCTTCACAGTGCAACCCTTGACTGGAGACATCGTCCTCAAGAATGATTGGTGTCTCTTTGAGTCCTTCCACTCGACGGAAATAGTGATCCACTTGAGTTGCCCTGTGTCCACGGCTTTGCCCGAGACCATCATGTCATGGGATCAATTGGTTCATTTTATCGTTCATCGTTCGCGGGGTGGAGGAGGGCCCACTGGCTTCGCCTCCTCCGCTTCTCCTACTCATCATAATCTCCTGGAATTCCATCCGATTCACCGAATGCGGAGAGAAATGCGTAATCAGCCTCCGTACTTCGAGCAAAGTCTGTACATCGCCTCCGTGCCGGAAGAACAACCAGCCGGGATCACTGTGACCACTATCACAGCCACAGATCCGGAAAATTCTCCGCTAAGCTACTCCATGACATCTCTGCTGGATGCGAGATCTCAGCAATTCTTTTCACTGGATACTAAATCCGGGATTATTTCCACCATTGAGAAGCTCGATAGGGAAAAAATGGATGTGCATTACTTTCGCATCGTGGCTACAGACTCGGGAATTCCTCCACGCACTGGAACCGGCACTCTCCAGGTAATTTCGCCCCTGTATTTTTTCAATCTTCCCTTTGTGCTTCTATTCCGATTTCGGGGATTTCCCTTTAGTTTACTTTCCATGCAGTGAAACATGCACACTTCCTACTCACTCGCGTACTCTCCTAGCTTTCGAAGTTTTATTTATTCCGAAAGGGTGAGTTGACTAAGTGAATCGGCAAGACAGGGGAAATGCTAATAATGTACAAGATCAACCAACCAACCAAATAAAATTCAATTAAAATTAGATTTGTTACCCCTTTTCACTCTTAGCCCTTTTGCATTAACACACAGACCCTACCAGTCGATTTTAGACCATGTATTCTACATACATTTCAATTTGAAACCCATTTTCGGGGCACAACTGTATTACTGTGCGAGAAGGAATATTCGTCGGATCTTTATCCTTATCTTATAAAATGACTGTATCTTTAAATCCACTATTTACGACTAGCTACACACAATATGCACACATATAATATAGTGTTTAGAAAAGGACTTTACGGCCAGAATAATATATATCTATCTAAAGTCTTATCTCTTGTGTGTAGGGAGTAATATGGGATGCAGGGGAATATAATATTTATAAAGAGTGACTGTAGTCCCAGCCATGTAGTTCGTATTAAGTCGGAGCAAGCTTGAATTTAATTCAATCTTTTAAAAAGGAGTTGGAAAGAGAGAGAAAAGCACGTAAAATCTTTAAAAGCACGCCGGAAGGCTATATTGTCAATACAATTCGTATAAAAAAACTCGTAAGTTTTTCCCATCGTGTATCACTCTAAATCTTATAATGCAGCTGGAGCTTATGGTTTGGGCTGAAATGGAATTTCCTTTTTTATGGTGTCTCATGTCGTCTCATCTTCCTTGATTATTGTCAAGTCGAGCCAGTAGTGAGATTGCTCCTGTCTTGTCCTCCCATCCAACCCATCTTCTAACTTTTGATATTTGTTGCATCCGAAGCAACGATTCGGAAAAGTCACAGAATTCTCATCCAAGGAAAGTTTAAAAAAGTTTCGCCCGAGGGGGCAAAGGAAATGTAACCACAGTGTGGTGAATAGACAAAATCATACATAGACTTACATAAGTAGGCAGCTATTGCCAGTTGTATACAAATTAAATAAGAATACGGGGTTGCGTATACATCCAATTCCTTTTAAATCCAACAGACAGGAGCAGAAATAATTTCCCAAAATGAAGAATGCTCGCCGTGAAAAGCAAGTGAAGATCATTGGCTTCCTTCATTTGGGTTCCTTGCATTTAAATTACATTATAATAGGAAGTTACATTAGTTTGCGTTGGTGTGTAGTGTTTGGAGAACAATGTTGAAAAAAGTAACATGTGTAGTGCAAATGTATGAAAAAGTGTAATGTATCTCCGTGAATAAAGAGAATTAATGAATAGACGGAAGGGTAGAAGAGGCAGGCAGGGGAATGTAATGTGAGATTGCAACGCTCAGAAAAGTAATGAGAATGTGGAAATGACTGCAGGGATGTCCTTTTCTCATTTCTGGGATGCAGCAGACAGTTAAGATACAAATTCATGTGTGTGTGTAGCTTGTTTTTTTTCTGTTTATTAGTTAGCAGTAGGTACGTGAATTACATTATGTACAAATATCGAGTGCTATTCCGTTTCTTTTCTGACAAAAGCTTAAATATTGTTATCGAGAATGTGACAAGAGAAAAGTGATATTATGACAAGAGGCTGGTTCACTGGCTTCCTTCACTTTGCAAGACAATGACAACTAAAGCTGTTGAGTGTAGGAATAGCTGTCAAAAAGCATTGTCGACTGGGATATTTCCTCGTGCCTGTTCTGTGTCAATGCATGACTTGCCTTTGAATTGTTTACACATCGGCATGTACCTAAGTATAATGTATGGTCTTGTACACGTCAAGACAGGAGACGTTGTGTTTTCTATGCATGCTTTTTGGTTTGGCATCTAGGTTAGTATTTACGATGCTACGCTGTGTAACTACTATGTGCCTGATAATAAAGGGTTACATTTTCATACGTCTAACTAAGTATACAATTTAGCATCAAGTTTTGGTTATGGTGCTAAGAACTAGTATCTATATAAATACTTAAATTCATAGAGTAAATAAAAATGTATATTAATGTTTGTAGGTGGATAGGTAGGTTCTTAAGATCATGAGTCGAGTTTTGCATTATTATTTTCATACTGAAGACCTACAGTTGGTTTTTGTTGGTTACTTTGGTAGTTTCTTTGGAGGATGCGGCGCAAGAGGCTTTAGTTAGGAAAGCCAATAGTTCGATTGCCCATGGCGTAGTCTGTTTACATTCTATCAGCAAACCTCCTCGCGTCCCACCAATTTACACTTTGATGTATTGTGAGCTTAAAGACATCGACCCAAAGTAAATAACTGTGTATACTTCGCCATTGTATTTTTTGCAATGAAATGGAATGCAGACGACAGAGTCGGCATGTAAGTACAATCAAGTGTCGTCGACTATTCTTATGTTTACTCGCCATGAAGAAATTACTGAAAAGGGAAAAAGGACTCGAAATTCTCGTTAGTTCTCTACACTTTTCAAATTGAGTCCATTTCGGGCACTTGTTTAAGTGGGCTTCCTTTTACCTACAATCTATTGCCACTTATCTTTAGTACAACTACAACTTGATGTCTTCTACTGCAATGCAAAGAATAATGTCCTGTTGATCCTATTAGCAAAAATAGTAAATATGTAATCATAGTCATATCCCTAAATGTAAATAGTGGATTGTCCTACTATGCAGAAACGACACTTTTTTATATCTGTAACTAGCAAGTAGGAGTATAATATTATATCTCTATAAGGCTATCGCTGTATAAAAAACTGAGTAGGTAGGGCTATGTAAATAAATGCCAATGTATGCACTGAGGACGATGAGATAAGAAGTGAGATACGAATGCTAATAACTTAATTACTTAATAAATACCCCTTAGACATCTTTCCTGAAGGTTTCTCTTTGTTTCTACATATTTATTATGCATTCTAAAGGAAGAACAAATAAATATATGTTGGTTCAAGATACAAGAGTTTCTTTTATTGTTGTACTTTGACTTATCTATTTGGTGGTTTAAAAAATTAATTCCTAAGAGGCTGTATGGGCTTGACTTATTTTTGATTGACGGTAAACACACTACTTACTCTAGCTTACTTTTTTCCCATTCACTTATCTGCTCATAGGTACTCCTCTCTGTGTGTTAACACTTTTAAGAATTCTTTGTAACTAATCGTAAGAGAGTAAAGGCCAACAACAACTTACAAACTGAGTCTAAGATAAAATATTAATTGTCGTTGTCTTATTTGTAGGCGTCAGAGAGTCTCTTCTTGTAGGAGGAATTCATAATTGAATGTTACAAGCATAGCTCGTAACAAATTACAAATTGGGTGCTAATCGACTTGCTCTCTATTTTCTATTTGTATTTATAACTGTGAACGACTGAGCCTAGATCTACACCAACAGATAACAATGAGACGGGAAAGAAAGGCCGCTGCGATGTGACAGTTTGATAAGTAGTAAATGTTCTGATGTGTTTGTTTCCTCGTCCGACTCAATATCTGAAGAATTATTTTCTCATAAGGCAGACAATTACTCTGCTGCGTCCTAGAAGTGGATGTAGTCAAAGCCAATCTGTCTGCAATGAATGGTAAACATTGAGTAGTGTTTATATACACGTTTATTGATCTACGTAGGAGTTGTTTATGTGCACAAGTTAATGCTATTTATTAGGTAGCTGAGATTGCTACATTTATTTTGTGTTTACACAAGTAAGTAGCATACGGCGACTGTTGCAATCTCGCAATGACAAAAAAGAGATTCGAATAATATAATCCTTGGTTAATATAAGGAAATGGTGTGATGTCTATGACAAGTTAACTTTGCTAATGTCCATATTATTCTTAGGTTGGTTGGTCTCTCTTCAGTAGGTCTTTATTACGGGACATGCTTTTTTGTTGTGCATTGTTTGACTGTGATTGTTACTGCAAGTACAAGCTTCTGTGTGTTTTTGCAATGTCGTTTAGTTCTTAGCATCCCATTGTAATGTGTATTTTTGTGATGTTCACGTTTAGTGCAGGATGGATTAGGAGCCCCTCAAGTAGATATTAATGTTTCTCCTACTGCTAGAATCTAGCTAGCAAGTAAATAGGAGAAGGAGCGTTTTTTATTGAGCGAGGCATATAATTATGTTGATGCTGCAATCTTCCATAAAGATGAAAGGATGTCAAGATGTTTGTGGGAATGGATTTGTATGCATCTACAGTTGCGACGAGTGCTAATAATATCTTTATTTATTTATTTATAGATCAACGTGATAGACGAAAATGACCACGACCCCCTTTTCGAGCAAAGTTCATACTCGGTCTCAATTCGCGAAGGACTTTCCGTGGGCTCAACAGTCCTCAGCGTCCGTGCCACCGATCAAGATACGGATAAAAATGGCGACATATTTTATTCCATTTTGAATCTGCACGACATTGATGATGCATTTCGGATCGAGAGTAACACGGGAGTGATTACGACGAAATTGCCACTGGACCGGGAAACGCGAGATGAGTACACGTTGATCGTGCAAGCGACTGACCTTGCTACGTCTCAAGTTGACAGACGCACTGCCACTACTCAAGTTCGAATCGAGATCCTGGATGATAACGATAATTACCCGCAGTTCACTCAGAGAGCCTACAATGTCACAATTCCAGAGAACTTCGATGTGTCCAATTACCCTGTCATTGCACGAGTCAGGTGGGTTCAGCTCTGTCAAAGGAAATTACTTGGATATCTCCACTTGGCGAACCTTTTCTTTGTTCTCTCCTCCAAATTGCTCTCCCTAATGATAGTCTTGGGTCAGCCTTTGCATTTTGCTGGACTTATATGTTTTTTTAAAGTCAGGCAAACACCTGTGCATTAACAAAAGTGAGTAGCAGGCTAGTCTTCTGTATTGGTTGATATTATAACTCCGTCCATCATTTCATGCTCAATAAATTCTCATAATGTATTTTTCAGTTCTCATCAGCTCAGCTCTCGGTTGAGAGAGAAGTCAGCCCAAAGCTTGTAATTCCGTTGTTGGATTATTGTATGCAGAGTAACTTATGGCTAGATAAGTAGCTAAAGTAGTTATTCGTGGTAGTGATGAGCCATGTAATCCAATGTGTGCATATTTAATGGCAAAGAATGGCAACCCGTACACACGGTCTCTCTTTAATGTACACAAGTCTAGAAACCTAGGGACTGGGCATTTGGACTTTCTATCCCTACATGAGAATTAATACTTTTTCTCATGAAATGAAACACCAAAAAGAGTTTAATTTACGTTGGTTTGAGGAATGAGAAGACGACTACTTAATATAATACAAAATAATGCTATCATTAAGCCACGTTTAAGGCAGGAATGAAAATATTCGAGGGAATTACTTGCCGAGCTCTTGATTTTCACTTGGCTGACTGACATGCAATGGGAATTGGGAGGATGAAGCATTTAATGTTTAAATAAAAGACCGCAACAGCTCCGTTGTGCACATTTTCTTTTCTAGAGCCCATCACTTGATTTCGACTTGATTTACCTTTCAGCATTGTTCCTTGCCATGTAAATCATCATTTTCCTTAGGGTGTCAGTCAGTGTATGCAAGTCTTATGGATATAGAGGTCATTAAGGCTGAAACCTCTTTTTTTGCATTGTGGTATTCTCTTGCAAAAAGAGCTAATTATTTCAGCCTCGCTTGACCAGACTAATTCAAATCTAATTTATCATCCAACCCGATGAACTCTTATGATCACAGTGTACACAGAGGATGGTGTAAATCTCTTGACGCTCTCCTCGAATCACTTGAAATGAAAATTACTGTTCATCACCGAGCACAATTGAAAATGCAGGACTAAAGGTTCGCTTATGCAAAAAGTTCTTGGAATCAAAGAACAGGTATGCTACGGACATACATGCAAGCACACATTATATCGTAGTTTATTAGTTTATTTGGTTAGATTCGAATATAGAGGTTCATGCTGTAGAAATTAGCATTTTTGCCTTAGATTGCGGTTAGAGGTTTCGATGGCTGTTTGGGATATTTTATTCCCCATGCACTTCTGTCTCACGTACAGTTTTAACAGTTAACTTGGCAATTTCCTTCTGCTTTACGTGAGCAGTTAGGCTAAAATTTAAAATCTCAGCACTGTAAACATTCGGTAAACAAATACATTAGGATGATTATGCATGGACGGAGGAAAATAGGACCTTTAGGAGGAAATGAAGAAGGAGACATGAGACGGCGTGTGGAGAAGTCGTAAAACAATATTTTAATAAACTAACTCTTGCATGACTGTGTGTGATTTGACTTGCTCTCATTTATCCCTGTGCAGTGCAACGGACTCGGACGAGGGAGTTAATGCCGCCCTGAGATACAGCATAATTGGAGGCAACAATCAGAATCATTTCTCCATCGACAGTTTAACCGGCGAAGTCAGCTTACTCAAAAGTTTGGACTATGAAAGTGGGCGAAGCTACCGCCTGAACATCAGAGCTATTGGTATGTCATCCTTCGAATCAATTCTGGTTTCAACTTTTATGTCACGTCGTTTCGTTGCTTGCCATGTTTATTACGTTGCGGTTTTTGTGTAACACCACACGACGAAGTTGCTGCCGCTGCTTGCCAAGGACTCACCAAACTTTTGACTTATTAGTAAATTAGATAGCAGAATATTAAATATTTACTTTATGCTTTGCTACCCTCTGCATAGTTTTCGTTACTCTACTCCATTGTAAGTGGCTAAGTATGCAGATGACCACTGCATAGTTTAGCTTTAGCTACGGTTAAACTTTTCATTGGTTCGGTCTGGTTGTTCAAAGTGGTTGTTCTTGAGCCAAAGAAAAATATAGAATTTATCAGAGGACAGTTGCGTGGAACAGAAATAATGGCAGAGCTGAAGGAACTAGAATTTAAAAAGAACATGTACAAGTTGAGGAGTACTATGCTGCTACACAAAGTTGGAATGATGATGGTGTGGTGACTATAGTAGGCTATGTAGGGACGGAATGGATGTTTGCAATTTTAGTTGGAGCTGGATGTATGTGAGCAATGCGAAGGAAGCCAGAGGAGAACAACTGTTCTTGTTCTGAGAAAGAAGTAAGGTGAAACTCACCCTTGTCAGGAAAACGAGCAAAGCAAACCAACAGCAATGGAAACTTGCAATTAGTTGCTCCGTGGAGATAGAGAACTAGAACTAGCTGTGTACGATATTCACTTAGCTAGCTACCTACTTAGTTGAACATATCCGAACAATATAGATAGATTCCTCAGAGTCCACGAAAACTCAATCTTTCTGTGTAAAAACTTGATTTACATTCGATTTGACGCTCTGAAGAGTTTGCATTGAATGAAAGATGAGCCTCATCTGAATCTCCCTCAAATCATGCTTACTTATTTAACAACTCGTTCGCACCCAACAATTCCACGTTACATTACTCTGCGAAAATTCTCTGCTTGTTTTTTTTTTAAAGATTGCTCTATGGAATGTTTTTTGAGAGGTTGATTGTGGTAACTGAGTTGGTTGTTGTTCTGGATTGCTTATCTGTGGCAGGGATGTCATAACGAGTGTTGCATGTATCGTGGATCATCATTAAATGAGAGAGCTAATGCTATTGATGATACGAAATGAATAGACTCCCTATGCACGTATTAGACATAAAACTTGTGATTGTGTCACTCCATTGTTTTGTGGCTTCTGTTCTGCTTTAACTCTTCATCCTGATCTGCTCTGTTCGCTTTCCTACTTTTTTTTTCCTGGGAGGAGGATGATGATGAGGCAACAAAAAGTGGTGTACAAAGAGAATGGAAGATCTCAGGGCAGGATGAAGCAGGTAGATGAGATAAGAGTTTTTTCTCTCTGAACGTTGATGTAATGTTGTGGTTGTGTTTGGTTTTACCTTCGATACATGTGCGACGGCGACATAGACAACGGAAATCCAACAAGGTCAAACAATACCCAACTGGTGGTGAGCGTAGGGGACATCAACGACAACGCTCCCCGCTTCTACTCACAAATATTTCAAGAAACTGTGCAAGAGAATATTCCCTTAGGGAACTCCGTCCTGCGTATCCAAGCGTTTGACCCTGATGATGGACCCAATGCCAAAATCTATTACAGACTCTCTTTCAGAGAAAATGCTGAGAAATTCCCATTCGAGATTCAGACGGAATCCGGCTGGATCACCACAAATAAAGAACTCGACCGAGAACAACAAACCAGATATGATTTCGATGTCATCGCAGCAGATTCCGGAGACATTCCTTTGAGTGCAACTGCAAGTGTAGTAATAACTGTTCAAGATCTCAATGACAATGACCCTGTCTTCTCTCCGAAGATCTATGAAGTGCAAGTGTCTGAACAAGACTCCCCCGGAACTCCAGTCGAAACAGTTAAGGCCACCGATCCTGATGAGAATTCTCGAATCACGTATGAGATTTCTGAGGGAAATGTCCGGAATCGCTTTTCTATTTCCACCCAGAATGGAGTCGGCCTTATTACCATTGCTCAGCCTTTGGACTTCAAATCAGAGCGGAAATTCGTATTGACTGTTAAAGCAACTGACTCGGGGGGACGCTTTGATATGGCCACCGTTTATATCGAAGTCGGAGATGCCAACACTCACGCACCGGTTTTCCAAAATACTCCGTACTCCGTCAAGATCTTTGAGGATGTGCCGATAGGAACGACTGTTCTTGTAGTCAATGCTGCAGATCAAGACTCGGGGCAGAATGCTCAGATTGTATACACCTTCATAAAAGATGGAGACAATGAGGACAATGCGGCTTTTATGATTGATTCAAATACCGGGGCAATCACAACGACTCAGTTGCTCGACAGGGAGAAAGTTTCCGGATATATTTTAACTGTCAGTGCTCGGGACAAAGGAATTCCTCCCATGTCCGATACAACGGATGTCGAAATTGTTCTCAATGATGTCAACGATAATGCTCCGATTTTTGAAAGGGAGTTTTACCAAGCGAAAATTTCTGAGGATGTTCCTGTCGGTTCCAGCATTCTTCAAGTTCAGGCTTCCGTAAGTAACTTTTGATTTATTCTATATAATTAGCGAGTTGTATTAAAATTCCTCCTTTTGAGAATCGATCCCTTTCCACCATGTACATCAACAATTTATTAAGTCGAAAGAAAATATCCTCTTAACAAAAGCAGTTGGTGGATCATAGTTGGGGAGTCAATTATCTAATTCGAAAAGATACAAATTTTACGAGCTGTCATAAAACTCATTTTCTCTTTTACGGACGTATACTTATCAAGTTAGACGGAATATGCCTGAAGAATTAGGCAGCCGGGGCGAAATGACCTGCGTTTACTACTTTACCTTTCGTTTCATGTTCATGTTTTCCTGAACAGGAGTCGTTTAGTCGTTAGGTGGTAATGTGGTGAATGGGATTAGTAATGTATAAAGGATCTAAAAATAGTTTTACGTCCTTTCCCCGAAGCTGAAATGGTTTTTCTGTGTGCTGTTGTGTAGGACGTGGACCAAGGAAAGAACAGCATCGTTAGATACAGTTTCTCAACTTTCTCCGACGGAGACGGAACTTTCACAGTCGACGGAGCATCAGGAATCATTCGCACAGTGAAGGCCTTAGACCGAGAGCAAGTTTCTCGCTATGATCTCATGGTTCTCGCCTCTGATCAGGGCACACCTGAACTGACGGGCAGAACGAACGTGACTATAACCGTCCTGGATATCAATGACTCACCGCCTATGTTCGAGTCCGACAGAATTCGTTTCTTCATACCTGAAAACTCTCAAGTGGGCACTACGGTAGGGACGATTCAAGCTTGGGACCCGGACGAAGGGCCTAATGCCCAAGTGATTTACTCTATCGTTGGAGGGATTGATGCCAACAGCTTTACATTAGTGGCTCATCAGCAGCCTTCGAGCGGAGGCCCAGGGGGAACAGCTGATATTCTAACAAGAATCGATCTGGACTATGAGTCACCCCGAAAGAAATACGATATCATTGTTCGTGCTGCTTCACCTCCACTCCGAAATGACGTGCACGTAGAAATTCATGTCACTGATGTCAATGATAACGTATGTCGCTTATTTTACAATCTTCTAAATTAGTTGCTGGAAAGTTTATTCCACGCATTAACCCATATTACTATAACATTTCACAGAAAAGCTTACACTATTCATTAGCTACCTAAAAGGGATATTTTTCTTTGGAAGGATATCCGCAGTGTTATTAATGTTATTATTATCAGACTCCATGTACCTTTAATACATTCACGATATATTTAAATCGATAATGAACAAATCCTTTTTCAGATTCCACAAATCAAGCCACAATTTCACGTGATCCTCAATAATTATAAAGATCATTTCCCTGTGGGGCCAATTGGACAAGTTCCTGCTTTGGATGCTGACATTTCTGATAAGGTACATGAATAAAATCAATTAATAAAGTAGAATGCATCTCGCGGCTATGAATATTGATTAGGTACTGAATTGAAACAACCTTGGCCTTTTGTTTTGAACTCCATGCATTGTCCATTCACCGGGCTTGAGTTTCATTTATTAGGGAGTAAGATGAATAGATGAATGACAAATGATTGAAATTGCTGCAGGTTTAGTTTTTGTCCAACGATCCATTTAAACGCAAAGTTTTGGCAAAAGGGCTGCGGTAACTAGGAAAGTTGATTGAATGTATCTTTACTTTGCAGCTGCAATACAAGATCACAAACGGGAATAAGGCGAACTTGGTGTACTTGAATGAAACGACGGGTCTGATTACATTGTCTCCATATTTGGACACCAACGTCCCATTAACAGCCAAAATGGAAGTGTTCGTCTCAGGTGAGTTGAAACTCTTAGTTCTCAATCCCTCACTCCAGACAAAAGATAGTCGATGAGCCGTTTTAGTTGAAAACCCTTGACAATGCACATAAATCCGAGTGAGTTAGCTCAAGTCATCGGTTGATTGTTTAACCAAACAAGCGAATGACTAATGCTAAGGTAGCATCTTTTCATTATTTCTAACTACAATGACTCTTGTTGACTTGTCCTGGGAAAATTTATGTCCTTGCTGCTACTGCAGCTTTACCTAAGTCAACAGCACATTATTATGCAACATTATTGGGTTGTAGTTGTAGGGACTCTTATAGTGCACTGGCAGTGACACTGTACACACAATAGGATTACCTACCTACCTACCGATTACCCGTGCAACTTAACTTGGGAATAATCCCACTTGAATGCCATGCCGTGGTGGAATTACCTGTGTACTTACAGTCAAACTCTCCTGTGTCTGCATACTATCTGGCAATCGTAAAAGTATTTATCGTTTGTAGTACTAGACAGACATGGCACTCCTAGACTTTAAAGCGTTTTATTTAGAATTGAAGATTTAATCATGAATCACGTATATAGTGCGTTTATATTTATACAGTCGTCTTCTTAAAGTATTGTGGGATAGTGTATGCTGAGCCTGTCTGTTTTGTTAAGTGAATTATAAGAAGATGCTAATGAATTGATAAGGGCGAGTTGGGCAGGTAGTAATAATAATAGAGATAGTTGAGATGGCAAAGTGAATGTTTATTTAGATGCTATGGAGTGTCTTATAGCCCCATGGAGAGTCTGCGTATGTAAATATATCTGTCTCTCTATCTCTATCTCTCTACTCGTTTTATATCCACTCAATTCCTCTCTCTCCAGATCGTGACGGCTTAATTGAGTAGAGCTTGGGAAAACAGGTTGCTAATCCCTCTTATTTGTTATACATTTAGACGGACTCAATGAGGCAGGATCCGAAATGATTCTTCACACGAGGATGATCTCCGACGAATTGCTCTTCAACTCTGTCACCGTTCAAATTGCAGATGTGACGACAGAGACCTTTCTTTCCACGCTCTACCAACATTTCCTCCAGGCCTTGGCCGTCGTCTTGGTCGTCAATAAGGAGAACATCGTCATCTTCAGTGTGCAGGTCTGCATATGCTCTGATAAACGGATTAAGAATTTATGTACTTTCTCTAACTAATGTAAAGCAATGCCAAATTGGACCTGTCTGGGGTTATTGGTGATAACTTATTGTTAGTCGGGGCGGAGAGTGTACGAAAGTATGATATGATGTCGCGTGTGAGAATTGCATCTATTTTCCCTCAGTAGGAAGGCCAATAAAAAGGTTTTATGTGTTTTATGACTTTGACAGGAGGAAATCGAGGGAACGCATGGAGTTCTCAATGTGAGTTTCTCGGCCCGTAAGCACAACACGGCGCAGGAAGAATACATCAGTCCTGATTACATCAAGGAGAGAGTGTTCCTCAACAGAGTGACACTCAGCAAACTTTCCTTCATGAATGTAAGTCTCTCGCTCTCTCTCTCGCAGGGCCGGCTAGACACACTTCACTATTGTCCCCCTATGCTATGTGAAAACTGATATCCTTTCTCAAGAAATAATAACCCGTTTCTGAAAAGCTTTTAATTTTTTTTTGAATATTTACATAGTTTTATCGCACGATAATTTTAAGGTAAAATTATCGTGCGATTAAACTTTTATTACAATTTTTTTCAGTCTCATCTCTGATAATCAAACAAAACTTAATGTAATTAATCTACACTAAGGTTTAAGTTTTTACAAAAAAAATCCCCTGCTTCTTTTTCCAAACGGTTATAGGTCCGGTCCTGCTTTCTCTCACTATTCTCTGAATTCTATTAGGTAGGCTAGTTAAATAAAGGCGTCGAAGCTACTTAACCAGCGCGTACGTACAATACGATGCGTCCTATTTTCTCGGAATGAGAAATGAAAAAGAGTTTTATTTGTTAAGTTGAGAGTTGAGTTCTAATGGATTCAAGTCGCAGCAGTGAGTGAGTGACTGTTTTGTGCGGGAGAAACGTAACCGTCGTCGCATGTATGTAGGTAGGCGTAAAAGTGTTGGTAGTCCGGGAGTGTAAATAAATATTTACTCCCGGTCGTAATTTGGGTTTAAGGAGCGATAAACCCAAGGCTGTTTTGTTATCTAGGTTTTGCCATTCAGCGACGACCTGTGTCTCCGCGAGCCTTGTCTCAACTTTGAAGAATGTCTGGTGGTGCTGAAATTCCGTAATGTGTCCAATTTCGTGTCGACGGATACGATGCTATTTCGGTCGGTGTACCCGTGGCAGACTTTCGCGTGTCGCTGTCCGAGCGGGTTCACGGGCCTTCGGGAACATTACTTGTGCGATGCGGAGATAAATTTATGCTTCTCCTCCCCCTGTCGAAACGGCGGGACTTGTTACCAGCGGGAAGGAGGCTATTCCTGCGTGTGCCCAGCCGGCTACACGGGAGCGGGTTGCGAGATCCAAATCGACATGGACACTTGTCAGCCGAACATTTGCAGTCGGGGCAGCACCTGCACTCCGCGAATCAAGGGGGGATTCCTCTGTCAGAACTGCAGCAGTAGGGGAGACTACGTGAACGTTCTGTGCGAGCTGACGGCAAGATCTTTCTCTCGCGGAGCCTACCTAACGTTCCCTGCCATGAAAAATCGACATCGCTTCCACATCAAATTGACTTTCGCGACACAACAGAGAAATGGACTTTTGCTTTATAACGGGAGATATAACGAGCGTTTTGACTTCATCGCTCTCGAGATGGTTAATTCCACGGTGCGATTCAGTTTCTCTCTTGGGGGCACGAATGTCACTCTGGTCGACACAGGGAAAGCCGTCTCAGATGGGCTCTGGCATACTGTCGAGATCTCTTATTTTAACAAGGTATTACTTTCATGAGACACACTCGACACGGCCATAAACTACACACAACTAACAAGCTATTTATGCCACTCATAAATCCCTCCAGCCACATTCTCATACTCGCCCCGCCACATTCTTCTCCCTCTAACAGCACATCAAATCTCTCTCGTCTTTCCAGCAGCATCCAGGGTCGATGCAGCGTGGAAGGGAGAGAGAGAGAGAGAGAGAAGTCAATTTCGAGGAAAATGTGGCTGGGAGATATTTCTGTAATGAAGTGGATGGATTTTCTTGCATTTGCTCTTCATAAATGAATATATATGATGATTGGATTTGGTGCAGACTTCCACCATCAGCATCGACGACTGTGACGTGATCATGAGTCTCCAGCATCCAGAAGAGTTCCCCCCGTCCAAAGGATGTGCTGCCAGAGGAAGCCAACAACTTGAGAGGAGATGTGAATCGCTGACAGCCTCCTGTCAGCGATTTTTGGATCTCACAGGACCAATGTACATTGGTGGTCTCCCTGCTCCGACCTCCTCCTTTCAAATCGAGACTCATGATTTCCTGGGATGCATCAAAGATGTTTTTGTCGACCACAAGTTCCTTGACTTGAACAAGTAAGCACATTACTGATTCTTTTCGGAACTCTGCATACATGAAATATCCTATGAATTGAGTATTCTAATCTCCTGCTCTCAGTGTAAATGACACAATGGGAGAATGTGACTAATGTTAGACTCATGTGAATCAATTACACTGGGAAGAGCTACTTTGAAAGCTAGGCAATAACAATGTGACGTGTTATTATTATTTTTTGCTAGCCAGGCTAATAAAATAGCACTTATTCTCAGTTATTACTGTACGTAGCATTTGATGACAGAGCTTAGACAGGGAAGTCACAACGCAACGTCTCGAGTATTCCCTTCTAAGAATAGCTGCACTAACAAGTCGCAGAACGCACCTGAGTAATTTTGGCTCAGCTACCTACACGTCTCTGTCCCTTTACGTACTATTAGTTTTTCACAATGATGTGGCAATTTTAATGAATAGAACGTTGAACGCGAATCGAATGAGAAGAGAAGTCTGTGAAAGAGAAGGGTTGAAAGAGTTAACGAAAGGAGATCTGAAAATAATTATTGCAGTTGTGTGAATTCTCGAATTCAATTGCCCTGTCTCCCTTTGTTTGCCTTACGCGAACATCTCATAGGACTGCTACCGTGTTAAATGCCCCTAATCTGAAGGCGTATGTTCTTTGATTGCCTCGACTATGTAGCTATGTGATGGAGCACGGGACGGCTGCAGGTTGCCCAGAGAAAAAGAGCTTTTGTGCATCGCAGCCGTGCAAGAACGGAGGGAAGTGCATGGACGGGTGGGGGACGTTTCGATGTCACTGCCCGGATGGCTACGGACAAAAGGACTGCTCAGAAGGTGAGAATCTCCTCGAGATTTCCTTGTTGAATATGAAAAAACAGTTGAGATTAGACACGTTGGTGCTAAATAAATGCGTGAGATGAGATTAGATTAAATTAAATGAACGCATGATTCACTATTATTGTATCTCAAAGAAAAAATTACAGGAAGACACTAATATGAAAATAATGCTCCATGATATTTTATATACTTTATGTGTGTGGGGTAAAAAAGGCACTTTCTTTAATTCGCAATCAAAACTGACTGTGAAATGATGAGGACATGTCACTTAAATATAATTCTCTGACTTTGAATATTTGTAGACGCGAAACCAATTTGGAATCTTAAGGATGACAACAGTTATTTGGTGTTCACTCCGCAATTGCGCCCCATCCAATTTCCGTGGTACAATTCAGTTGCCATTAGGACATTGCATCGCTCCGGCACTCTCATGACCATCAGACTGAGCAGCAATGAAACGCTGACTCTGAGTCTTGACAATGGACTGGTCCAGTACAGCTTCGAAGGAGTTTCCCTCCCCGTCACTCTGCCAAGAGTCAACGACGGGAACTGGCACAACATTGAAGTGAAGTGGATGACTGCAGAGATTTGGTTCTCTCTGGACTTTGGGCAGTTTGAAGTGACTGTGCCGTTTGAGGGACGTGTCCAAAGCCAACACGTCAGTCAAGTGATCGTGGGTAGCCAGGATGCATCTTTCACCGGCTGTGTTCAGGTATTAGAAATTCAGAATTTGTTGCTGGTGTTTAGAGAGTAGAGCTATGCTTTGTAGTTTGTAGCGAGATAGTTTATTATTAAAGATTTTGTGATAGTGCATACGTGGCTAATATGCTTAAAGCATGCAAATTGGGTTCTTTTGTACTAATTGCATGAGTTAAGATATTTGGAGTATATAGTTAAGGGAAAATGCAATTAATTCCATTCTGTCAAGTTCTTTGACTGCTTTCGAGTTATTACGTATAGTTTAGGCTCTCGTTGCCTTTGTGTTGCATTTTCTTCGTGGTTTGGTTTGGGGCTGCGTGTCGTGTCGTGCAAGTAATTTATACGGCTCATTATCTTCTATTTTGTAAGGACTGTGTGGTGAATTTAAATCGAATGTCTATTCAGCGAGTGACTAATGTAATACGTCGGGATTTATTTTCTGTTTTGCGAGCAGGATGTTCGAGTAGGGAGCTCCAAGAACTACCTGAGGAAAACCAACAACGAGAAGAATGTAAATGAAGGCTGCAGCTTAGCCACTGCCTGTGTGGGCGCAACTTGTCCTCCCCGCTCCACTTGTGTTGAAGAAGCAGCGCGACACAAATGCCAGTGTGATCCTGGATATGTTGGCGTCCATTGTGTCCCCATCTGCGACTTGAAGCCCTGCAAAAACAATGGCTCTTGCCTCCTCGACCTGACCACGAAGAAAGGATACAAGTGCAAATGCGATGAGCGCTTCTACAGAGGAAACAATTGCGAGGAGATCATGGACCTGTCCTGTCCTTCGACGTGGTGGGGTTGGCCCGTCTGCGGCCCTTGCTCCTGCCCCGCTGACAAGAACTTCAGCCCCGAATGCAACAAGAAAACTGGACAGTGCAAATGCAAGGTAACTAATTGCATTCCCTTTCTGACAAAGAAATTAAAACAATAATGGCTTTTCATCCTCGGCTCCTGACTGAAACTTATTTGCATTGTATCTTCTCTTGCTCTGTAGGAGTACTCGTATGAAAAGGACGGTCTCTGCCAAGATTGCTTGTGCTACAGCGTGGGCTCCATCAGCAAGAACTGCGATTTGACCTCTGGAAAATGCCAATGTCGTCCAGGAGTCGTAGGAAAACGATGCGACACTTGTACGAACCCATTTGCCGAAGTTACTCTCAACGGGTGTGAAGTTGTTCCTGATGGATGCCCGCGATCTTATGGCAGTGAGATATGGTGGCCAAGAACCAAATTCGGAGCTGTCTCTGTTCATGACTGTCCACCGGGATCTGTAGGACTGGCAACTAGAGAATGTCAACACCCAGGTGGATGGTCCCCTTCGGATTTGTTCAATTGCACTTCCAACTCATTCATTTCCATTTTGAATATTGTCAATCAACTTGACTCAAGAGACTTGACGCTGTCACCGTTGCTATCCACAAAATTAGCCGCGGATTTAAATAAAGCTTTGAATGCATCATCCGGATTCATTAGTGGACGGCTTTATGGAAACGATTTATGGATATGCCTTCGACTGTTGACTCAACTCATAGAGCACGAAACTCAGCAGAAAGGACTTAATCTAAGTCATCGGCAGGATAAAAATTTTATTAAGGTATTTCCTATTAAAAAATAGATTAAAAAATATTTTCAAATATTTATGGAATTACAATAATAAGCTAAACTTTATTTATGCGCAGAATCTCGCAGCAGCTGCTGGGAAGTTAACGACGAGGGAGTATGGGCAGCAGTGGGATCGTGTTCGGAAAGTCTACAATTCTGGCTCTGACACATTAATGAAGCTAATGGAAAGATATACTGCTCATTTAGTTTTGAATCAGGAAGACACGTTCACAAGTCCATTTGAGATTATTACGCCAAATCTAAGTATAATTCATTTCGCATTAAATAATTTCAATTATATTTACCACAACAGATAAAAATATTCATTTTAAATTGTTTATTCGCTAGTTATGGGTCTGGATACTGTTGAATTAACGTGGGAGAATGAAGGTCGCAAAAATTTTGAAAATCTTGTCATCCAGTCAAATTTCGATCTGTACGAAGTGAGCACTGTGACGAAACGAGCAGTGAGGTTCCCGAAGTACAACAACATCGCGATGGACCCTCGACGCTACTCCACCCCAGTGAAGACAATAATCCCGTTGGATATTCTGGGTCTGCATGATGAAAAGGACATGGCGGGAAATGCAGTGGTGGGATTCACAGAGTATTATTCTATCTGGGATGTCCTTCCGAAGCGCTTCAAGAATGACGTGGACCGTCGATTCAACTCAGAGCTGATCGCCTTTCCTCCGGTACTTTCCCTGGCCATATTGGCCTCACGTCTTGGCATTCAGAAAGGAAAGCAAAAGAGTCCAATTCGTATCACGTATGAGATCTTTGGGAGGTACATCGACTCATCGAATCCACAGTGTGTAATCTGGGAAGAGATCAGTGATGATGGGCTGCAAGGGGGTTGGACCACTCGCCCGTGCCAAACCCAAGCCGAGGAAGTCTACTTGGCAAAAATGGGAAATGTTATCACCGTCAATTGCACTTGTTGGCACCTCTCCACCTTTGCAGTTCTAATCGAAAATAATGAGATTCAGGTAATTAAATATCAGTCATATAATTGCAATGAGATATGTTCTTGGCCAAGTTTCACGTACGTGTAAAGCCATCAATTAAGCCTGGCAGATTAAATCATCTTCCTATCACTCTCATTGTCAGTACTACTCAGTCTTGTTATCGCTTATTAAGATATCATGTCGGATAGCAAAATTGGATCAATTTCGAAAATCCAACATTTATTACAAGTATTGCAACAGTAGATATGCTCTCTGCCAAGACATCCTCGTTTCTATATTTTCTTTACAAGGGAAATCCTGTCTGCGTTTCAGACACGTGCTGCGGATAGCCGAGACTGTAAATGTAAAACTTTGTATCTTTATTGCAGGATGTGCCAAGACCAGGAATCATCGAAGATATCGTGACGTGGGTTGCCTTCGTCGTGTCTCTCCTCCTCATTTTTGGAGCTTTGATTGCTCTGGGACTGTTGAAAGGTCCCGTCCCAGCCACCATCACCAACACCATACACAAACATCTCCTCCTCTGTCTTTTCACTGCTCTCCTTATCTATCTCGTTGGACTCAAAGCCAGACTGTATTTGGTACAAAATGACATCCCATGTCGAGCCATCGCCATTTTTCTACACTTTTTCTGGCTGTCCGCCTTCGGGTGGCTTTTAGGATGCTCCCTTCACCTCAGGAGAATGTTCACCGAAATGAGAGATGTCAACCATGGCTCTGCTCTCTTCTACTTTGCATTGGGATATGCTTTCCCTCTTTTGTGTGTTGCCCTCAGTCTAGGAGTTCGGGCACATCATTATGGAAATAACTTTTTGTAAGCAGACACTCTTTAATTAACAAAAATTAATCCAAATCTGTTGTCAGTTTCCCTAATTATGTATTATGTTAAATTAATTTGCAGTTGCTGGTTATCCGTCCACGAAGGGATTGTTTGGGGCATGGTGGGGCCAGTTCTCTTAAGTGTTCTTGCCACTCTCATAACTTTCCTTATTGCGGTCAGAGCCGCTTTTACGCTTAAGGACTCCGTCGTGGACTCGGGTAATATGAGGTGAGACAATGAATACGAAAATTAATAATTACTAATATAAATTGGTCAAAACAATTTTTTAACCTGTTGAATTTGCGTTTTTAATAATTTTCAGGACTCTGCTGTGGATGGACCTAACTCTACTCCCTATCTGTGGCATGGTTTGGACTTTGTGTCTCCTCGGAGCCAACGAAAGGAGTTCCCTATGGCAGTACGCGATAGCAGCTGTAGTGACAATGCTTGGTCTCTACATTGCTCTCGGCTACTGCGTCCTCAACCAAAGAGTCAAAGAGAGTCTGTTCATTCGAGCGGCGGGTTTCTTCGGCAGCAGAGACGATACGCAGCCTTCAAATATATCGGTACTTACTGTCCTCTTGGATTTTCATCTCTTTTTTAAATATTGCATCGTCTGATGCGTGGGAAGCAAAGTGTGTAGATGTGGCGTAAGATACTCCTAAAATTGTTCTTACGCCGTGTAGCATGTAATGCACATAAGAGCTACATAATTTGCTCGCACACAACTGCATAACCTTTTATCATCATTTGTTTGCAATTAGCAAGGTTTTCCATTTGGTGCCATTCATTGGAACAATGAGAAAATCTCAGTGGTTTTACTGTGTAGACAGATTTTATGTTAAGTTGCTGTAAGATGTTTTTATTTGGCAGAAGTTTCATACGTATTCTAACTATTCCTAACGCTGAGATTGTAATAAAATTGTTTCAGCGCTCAGCTCTGGCCTACAGAAGTGATATGGGGTTGCGAAGCGATGATCTCAGGAGGGACATGTTCCGAGGGGTTCGTTCCTTGGGCGTGTCCACTGCCTCGACCACGTCGAGGTCCACCACTAAAACCTCAAGTAGTCCTTACCGAAGTGATGGCTTCCACACTTACGGGGGTAAAGGTCTGGACGGCACACGTTTCGTTCGAGGTAAGACATGAGCAGCGTCTCAGGATAATTTCACACACAAGTAACTGCCTTCACGTTCACAGCAACAGTCAACTTGACTCAGATCGACTTAAGTGCTTTCCTTGCCCAAATTAACTCTCTTCTAGCCAAAGACAAGGCAGTTGTAGACGTTGGATATTTTACGACGCTAGCATGAGCGTAGGATAAGCAAATATTAACAATAAAGTCTACACTCACCCTTTATCAAAATGTGTATACACTCTTGCGTTGTGCGAGTAGATAGTTGTGAGAGATGGAGCTCCCATAAATATCTAAGTACATGGCATGGCATGGCATGTGTATCGCTGAAGTGAGTTTAAATGTAAACTCAACGTAAAATGTCAGTAAACGTAAGTGCAGAGCGAAGTGAGTAATTTGAGCTCGTTAGGTCAAGGACTACTGCGGCTCTGCAGTCCACTTATCTCTTTGCAGATCTCACTCTGAATTTTATAGGGCAATGAGCAGGGCATGCAAGCGTGCTGTTCTCCTCATTCACTCTCAGATCACGAGAGATGCAATCATACACAATTAATGCACAATAAAACTTTTATTAATCAGTTCCCTGTCTGTGTGAACTTTTAATTTCTTGTCAATATTTGATGTGATCGCAGGAGTGAATGATACGGTGGACTCCATCCGGAAATCATATCCAAAGAGAACAAGAAAACGCTCCAATTCCGACGGCAGTTCAGACGGCGATCATACTCTCGAGTTGGCGTCTTCACACTCGTCAGATGAAGACGAAGCCACAGCCAATGGTCACGTTCGAAATGCAACATTAGGTAAGATCAACTCCCACTACTCCCAAAGGACTCTTTCCTTGTGCCGTAATATCCTCATATCTACATGCAAATGTCTAGGTGTAGCCAAGCGCTTCCTGGTTCCCATTATCTTACTAATACATCTTTGACTTATCTACTATGGCTCATTAAATGAATTCATTTCTAATTTATTGGTTTTGGGGGAAATCAACTGTTGCGTTGTGTGAGATAAAATTAACTAGTTAAATATTCACGACTAAATGGTGTTGGTCTCTCTAATCTTTGAACAATGCAGCGGTGGATGGGTACGGGAACTATCGAATGGTGTCCACACTCGAATTGGTCACGCCCACTGCGTCTCCTAATCGGGGCAAACATGTATCAGCGTCTTGCTCGACGCTGCATGTCCCTGCGGCGAGACTACCCGCTTTGCCACGGTTATATTCTACTAATTGGACTCCTAACATCTACTCTCCGCCTACTTATCGGGACTTCTGCTTCAGTAATCTCCTTATTTATTCCTACTGACTACAAATGCCCATTTTCAGCCTATAATATTCGAAATATTTATTAACGCCATAAATTATTTGCTTTACTATTTCTGTTTCCGTTGTTCTCTGATTCTTTATTCTTTGCTAAAGATTCTTTTGTGTTTTAAAATTGCAATTAGTTGAGTAGAAATGTAGGCCTATTTTTCTTTCATTATAAGATGTAATATTTCGTCAATCTTTTAGTGCAGCTTTTTTTTATCTGTTAATGAGGATTTGAAATGGTTTTATTGATGCTTTATGAATGGGTTGCTTGCCCACTTTGTTCCGCTTGCTTTTCAACGCGTAGTTAGCGTTTTCTGATGTTGTGTGAGTAGAAATAGAAATTGAGGTTTGGGGACTTAAGTAGAATCTGTCTGGTTTGAATTGTAGATGTTAGGCCTACAGTCGGTGGGAGGAGTTCGGGGAATTCAGGTTCAGACAATGAGAATCCGATAAGTAATACGAATGGGAATGGTGTGATAGTCGCGAATCCGGGAGTGCTGCAACAGTCCGAATATCTGAGCCACACGAAGAAAGTTCTCAACTCTTCGGAAAATCTTCACAATTTGGGTCATGGACATGAACTCAAATACGGGGAAAAACTACCGTACTTGTATCAAGGTCAGTTGAATCTTTGATCTCCTTGTTATCTCTGCTGAGTACACTTATTCAAGCTCAGGCGGCAATTAAAGTCTTTAATCAGCTTAGTTGGTTGTGTGCAAGAAGTTTGCAATTTACAACTGCTTCTGTATTGTACTCCTGTTTAGTGTGCGTGAAGTGCTGAATATTTGCATTTCAATGATACTAAGGGAATATCTAGCCATTCCTAATTGGTAGTCACTATTACCTATGCACGTAAAACTTGTAATTAGTCGACGTAACTACATTAGCTGTATTATAAATTCATAGCCTAGCCATAAATATTCTATTATGGCGTTTATGGTTCCACTAGACTGCATTGCAGTCTCTCGTCCTAACCACACACTGCACCAACTGCATCTGGTTAATTTTAATTTTTGTTCAGCTCTCTTGTTTATTAATTTGTGTTAGGTTACACAAGAAAATGGAAGTGCACGAATAGTATGATTGTTCCTTCCTATTCCTCTAACATAGATATTAATGCCAACTTTTCAGATAAAAATGATTTCAAGATGTTGTAGTTGCATGTAATGGCCACGGCTAGCCTATTTCGTTTATTGCCTAATTATGCTTGTGTTTTTGGATAAAGCCATATATATGTATGTATGTATGTATCATTAGTTCATTAGACTTCTTACATGCCAGTATAATATGCGTAGCAATGAGAAAATCTTTAAGATAATCAAGTGAAGTTTTATGCAATACTGAAATGACTTATTTTAATCTTAAAAGTAGGTATGAGTTGCGTGTGAATTTAAATACAATGGTTAAAGTTGAAACATGTAATTGTGCATCATAATTTTATAATCAAAACTGATTTTTCATCAACACAGAAAATGTTGCATCCTGCTATTCAAAGCTTTATCTAATCTGGATTGGGTTTACAGTGGCTAATCTCTTGTTTTGTCTATTGTTGTTTATTGTTTGTAGATGCTGTAAATGATCTCAGTGGCAGTACAGGGATGCTGCCTCAACAAATTAGTCCTAATGGTCACAGCACGCCGCATTCATATCATTTGACCATTGCCAAACCAAATGACTCACCTATTTCTCCTGTTCAAGAAAATCCTGAAGAGTCATCACTCACTTCTGGAATAGAGTAAGCTCCTCCAACAGTTACTTTTATTTTCATAGTCATTTTTACATCTGAATTTTATTGTTCTTTTCTTTTTATGAACTTGTTTTACGTATTCATTGTGTCATTGACCAATTGTCATACTATAAAAGTCTCAAATGCATCTTTAAAAAATTTGAGTAGCTACTGAAACGAATCATTCTTCTCTAAATGCGACTTAGGTTTAATTTTGTGGGCGTGTGTCTAGCTCTAAATTATATGTTAAATTGTATCATTAAAAGCAAATAATTGAATGTACAATGAATTTCAAGCTGCTCGGATAGAACTGAGTATTTCTTGTACTATGATGATGATGATGTGGAAGAGGAAGATGAATTTTAAGGAGGTAACCATTATCTTAAGATATACTTGAGGCATGAGAATGAAGTGCACTCACTTTAACTATAAATAGCTCTAAGGCTATTGACACCACATTTCAATTGCAAAGCAATAGGAGCACTTGCTATATTTTTACGGCTCACAGCTACTGACTGATGTGTTTGTTCTGTGTCGTTGATATGAATGCATAATAATGACTTTTACGATGCATATAAATCCACCTGTTTGCATTTGAACATTGAACTTGAAATTATGTGCGACTACACTGCATAATATTAGCGATGTTGCAGGGGCGGCTTTAATTTTCTCCTTTTGTGTGGGAAAAGTAATTATGAAATCGTGTAAATTGCAGGGCTAGGGAGGAAAGTGGCCGAAGAAGTCGCGAGGGGATCGTCAACGTTGGCATGGTCGAAGACAATGACGGTGGAGAGAGTCAGGCGAGAAGAGACGGAGACAATGAAGGCCGCCCGCCCTCCCTTGTCGACAGCGAAATTTACGGAGGCTCCATTACATCAGGCGTGCTAGTTTGACTGCAATTAACTTAATAGATAGAGAACTTTACGCTTTTTCACCGTTAAACAATCCGCACAATTGTTAGTTAGCATCTCTCATGTCCAAGCTACTACGAAGGAGATTTACTTAATCATATATAATGCAGATTCATTGTATACTAATAAAAAATGATATAGTGACTACTCTACATACAACTACATACATTCATGTTATAGACAAAGAATTGAAAACGTTACTCCTTAATTATAGCATTAAACTTTATTCTGCTATTACTATTCAGCAGCACATTAGGAAACTAATTATTTATGAGAAAGGTAGGCAAAAAATTAAACGTTTTGCCCATTTTACAATGTTGAGGTAAATGACAAGTAGATGTCTAATAATAATGGACTGCTAAAAAAAGAGTAATTAATGGTAATAATGATTTGTCTTAAAGTACCTTAATCTCTACTCGTTTGTAATTCCTTTTTCAAGCCCTACATATACAAATGGAGTGCTTGTACTTGCAGTTAAAGCACATAATATACAGTAGAAGCAAATGTTATGTCAAGTTAGAAATTGGAAAGAGGAGACAGAGAGAGGTACTTTTCAGTGTTCGTCCTCTAGATCATAAATTGTAGCTTTAGCTTTTTATATTAACTAGCAATTAGGTAAGCATGAATTCCTTAATTGTTGTACGAGTAATCAATCAGCTGTTATCGTGATTTCACCGAATTTCTTGCAACGCTGAACTTAGCTGTGGATCTTCTTGTCTCTATCTGTACAACTACGCTAATTTATAAAAATCATTAGCTATAAGAGTGTGTGTAACCATCTATTTACTTAGGTGTAAATGATGTGTAATCCCGTTATCTGTACATAAATTCCTAATCTAATCACTTGACCAATTAATTTTTGTACGTAACGAAAGTAATTATTTATAGGGAAAAGTGAGACATTCGTTTTATCTGTAGATGTACGCAAAAAGCTTCCAGTCCACATTTACACTTTTACAATTTTTCAAGATTAACGTACATTCCTACATCGCTGTGTTCTTTTATTTATACAGATACTAATTCACAATGTGACATAAAACAGATACATGATACAATCATACTGTATAAGGAGCTGCGAAGAATGTAAAGTAGACAACATAACAGGTAGATAGGTTTTGTAGATGCCCAACTAATATATTAATTTTAAAAAGGATATCTGTTCTGAGACTGTGTGAGCAGTTTATTTAGGTAGAATGAACATATAAATATCTACTAGTACTATAACGTAGAGATCACGACATATCTTTGATGAATTTTATTGACGTTTATTATGGTAGAAGCAAGTTTTGTGAGTTTTGGTTTACTCGACTGCGAATTATTTAGTCTTGGAGCATGACCGTGATGTAAAATTGTGAGAGTGAAATAGTAAGATGAGTATGAGAATGAGAGTGAACTGAAGTTTATATTTATTAGACAGGCAGAATTACAAGGTAACAAGAGCAAGTCAAGAAGATCATCTCGGAAGTTAAAGCTACGCAGCCATATGTTCATCCAACTGCTAGCTTTTTCTTTTAAGTAGCAACTCTTTCGTATTCATGTGTCTTGTCAGGGATGAGGAATACTTTAAATATGTGTCATATTTTTGCATTTCTTCCAATATAGTTTCGTGTACTTGCTACCCAATACGATAAATGATATCAACTCGATGTACAAAATATTATAGGAATTACTCAATACAAATACAACTACGTAGTAGTAGATAGCCCAAAAATTTTTAATTGGAGCTGAGTGCTTTATGGAGATACATTTACAAAAATTTATTTACAAAAATGGGAAAACTGATAAGTTTTTTATTGGGCTACCTGTTGTAAGGGATTGATTGAATTCTCCATAAATAATCATTTTATACTTATCCATATCGTTCCCTCCTCTTGTACTTACTATTATTATTAACAATACAAATACATCTAACTAAATGATATGCAAATAGAAAAAATAGGCCAGGATGACTATCTATACAGAACAAGAACAAGTTTTTGTCTTGAGACGAATCCAATCAAGTTTCGTTTTGTATGGTCCTCACGTACAGATTTTGTGCGACGAGGATATTTATTTCGTTGTTAAGAATTCTGACTTATTTATTAGTATTTTGAGAGCGAGTTGACGTTGGCTTACAAAAAATAGACGAGAAATGTTCGTAAAGACAAATAGACAGCTACAGTTAATTATAAAATGATGTTATGTTTAACTATTAGTGAAATAAATACAATTAGTTATTTCGTTTGTTATATTATTATACATTGTACAATAGGTAATATCTTGAGTTAGATTTATATGTCAAATGGCTACAGGTAGACGAAATAATGTGTTGATGCTACTTGTTTAGTATTGTAAAGAAAGCGACTAATGTGTAAACTGATTATATTTATATGATTGAATTGTGCATATATTCTATACATATACTTTGTGATGTGATTGTCCTATAAAAGACGTATGCCTCAATTCAACTATTTATGTTTATGATAAATAAAATGTGCAAGAATACAAAAGAAGTATCACATTTACTCAATCTCTTTCCTTTTATTGAGCTTAATCCAACGAACGCAGAGTAATTACCTTTGTAATTGCTTTTGTTATGGACTTCATAATAAGAATAACTGACTTGACTAAGTTGACCAGACCAGAAAGACCACAACCTGACACTAAATTCTTACTAAATAAATTATGACTGTGCAGAACATAATTTAGAGCTTTATTTATTTAGAAAATGATGCAATATAGATTGCAGATACTATAATGTTTACACTTCTACACTTTAAATATGATTCTAAGTTCAGTCGCACGCACCTGCAAATAATAAAAGGAATAGCTACAATATCATTCGCAACCTATAGCTCTTTTAAACTTTGGAAACTATAAAAATAAATTGAAAAATATCATTACTTCTTTAGCTAGTAGAATAAAAAAATAGAGTTTCAGTTCAATCACTTATATTTTTCTATGAAAAGTCATTTACACTATTTGAATGAGTATTTACGTAGTTGGGCTTAATTGGTAATAATAGTAAATGACACACATTGAGTAAGCACAGGTCCCTTGAACATTGCATGGCATAAATAACAAGAATTCTGTAAAGCACATTAGTCATTTTCAGATCTGGTGAATTAATTCATGTTTTTATCAGTGAGGTGTAATGTGTGCCGTAGTGGTAAATGGATAGTTGGCTGTGGAGCATTGTACATGACTATGACTAATGGACAAAGCTAAGAAAGGGGAGCCAAGATGAAATAATGCTATTAAATGATAATGGTCTGAAGGTGTAGCATTAGTAGCTATAAATGTGAGTTGGTGGCTATTCTTATCTTACCTTGTCTTATTAGCAAAGTTCATAGTAGTATTTGTAAACTAGGAGGGCCCCTACATAAGCATTTGCTTATATAGTACACATGTAATAGTCCATGCTCATTGTCAGTGAGCGCAAAAGGCAACGAGATGATCAAAAGAGGTAAGGAGACAAAAGAGTCCAAGAACAGGTGAATTTAAGTGGAATGATGGAAATGCCTTAAAACGAAAACCACATAAAAATGAGCGAAATGAGGAGAGGACAGACATGACAATTATCTTCCTATCTCATTCTGCACATTTCCATCTCGTCCTAAACTCAACTCACTGCGAATGTCATTTACAGCATTTAAATTAACGTTTTTGCTCTGTCATTTATTATTTTATGGTTGAACTGCCTGCACTGCTCATTCCTATTTCTGCTCACTACTATTTACTTATCATTTCTTGCTACATTCTTTTAGTGTGTGGTTGGTTGGCATGAATGCACTGCCCAGCATGAGATTCTACGGCTAGACACAACAAGAATCCCTGTAAAATCTCTTATGTGATCAATTATTACTAAATGTGTCTTCTATATGGCCAAGATTCATGCTAAGTCTATTACAGGCACAATTGAATCACTATTGTCATTCGCCTAGAGTTCTGTGAGCTGAAAGTAACTATAATCTAGGTAAGTAAAATAGTGTGTTCTTCTTGGTACCTACATGGACTTGCATTAAAACTGAGGAGCTTTGGCTGTGTAGAGACGAGCACGCGAAAACCACGACACCATGACCATTCTTACGAAATTGAGTAGGAATCCACGCTAACTGTCGGCAGTGCAATTCAGGATTGCATAGTTGGATGGGATGAATTCTCTCTGGTCTCCTTTCCACTGCTCTTGTCTTCTGCACGTAATTTTTTACATTTATAAGAAGATTAGCCGACAACACGAAACTAATTGTTCTCTGTGACAGACAAGACAGAAGTGACAGCACACACAGCAAGAACATGCAATTCGTATTAACTCCAGTCACAATGGAATATTTTGCCCACCTAAAGAAATCTCTCTTTGTATTACGTACATAAGAGATACAGAGACAGAGAGATAGAGCACGGGGACTCTCCTCAAATCCCACGCATAGATAAAACCACAATATCCACAATGATACAGAAATATTATGGGAACAATTCAATATGCCCGATTATCCCAGTGTGAGTTAAGTACGACTGAGCAAACCAATTTTGTGGGATCTTCACAGCCAAATTCACCTTACATTATGCTGGACTGTGTCTGAGCAGTTTTAAATCTAATTCAAACAAAGCAGGCTCCTGTACAAATATATTTACTAGTATTCGCTCATTCCTTCCATTCATTATTATAGGTACAGTATGTATACCTGGTGTAAATAAACTGTTTACCTCAAAATGTTACACTAACAAAGTAACAACGTAAGATTGTTAACAGTTGTATGTAAGTGATGCCACAACTAATTATGAGGATGAGACAACCGCATCTTCTTTTGTTCTCAAATTTTAGTTCCTGCTCAACTCCAACTGAGTATATGCAGTTGGACATAACACTTGCATTGAGCGATTAGCAACTCTTGATAAAAGTGTTACTCGGTTTACTCCAAGCAAAAGTTCAGTTTGGTCACTTCGGTTAAATTGCGTAAGTGCTTTGCTTGTAAATAAATATTTGTCACTTGCTCAACAAAAGGATGTCAATAGAATAAAAGCATAAGGCAGAATGCGAATCATCTGTACCAAATGCCAAGTGAAAAGATTTCAGAGACAACTATTACTACTTATTGGCTAACTGTAGTGGCTTTAATCTCCACTCTAGATACTTATAAATAATAAAAACGTGTGTCACTTACAAAAGCGTTGAGTAAAGTCAGGGTGAATAAAATACTTATCTCTACACAACAATTCTTTGCATACAAACATGGGGCATCAAGGTCCAAGAAAATATTTGAGATAAAGATAACAAATTATTATAATGATGACTAACGATTCAACCTCTATGCAATATTTCTAGATACAACTAGGATTGTACTAATTGTAAGTGTGGCTACTTCGGAATTATTTAAATGGGCAGAAATGGGGTACTTTTAATTTGCATATTGCACAACAAATTAAAATGTTATACAGTAGGTTTTAAAATAATTTTAGTGCAAATCTTCCGTTAATGCTTTATGTTCCTTTCTTATGTATCACTAGTAGAGCAAAGGCTACAATACAATCCAATAACTTATAGCGCTGTACAAAAATAAATAGAAAGAATTAATAGAGAAAATAAAGATTATGTAACAGCATGGGGTAAGGAATGGCTAATTGGAGTATAAAACAGTTTGTAAAAATGTAGGATATCTGTAGTCATCTGCAAAAGTCATGTTTTCATTGTATTCCTTAGAATTACAGATATAAATAATTTCTGTTTGTGTTCAGGTAAGAAAGAGTTCAGGTTTCTGTATCTGCGTCCAATCTGCAGAGCTGTGCAGTTGATTAATCCTTGAAGAGCCGTATGGAAAGAGTGTAGAAACTGAATGGAGTGCACTAGTTGAGCCCTGTAGTGATATTCACACATTCACAAGCAATAAAAAGTGGAAATATTCCCATTAGGAGTTTATCTTTCTGTAAATCACACAGAATGCCCTTACATACATCTCTTGCAGTAAACAGTGCACTGATACATAATAGTCAGACACATGCGAATGCTTTGCAAAAGCTGCAGATTAGATGTGATGTAACTATCTAAGCCCTTAACTACTCCGGCCGCAGTACCTACCACGTAGATAGACTGAACTAATTTATGTGTAGCTTATGATCAAAGAAGTAATCTGCCAGTCTGAAAAACTAGGCGGCATAAGGATACCTTCCAACTCATTCCCATTTGTCCCAATCACCAGAAAAAAGGCTTTCGTACGTAGATTGAGATACGCTAAATGTCTACACTCACTCTTTCTAGACGGAATTGTAGCAAAAAGTAAAGAGAGGTATGCTTCGACTTAATTTGCATTTAGCTGACTACTGGTGGGATCTGAGCTAATGCTCTGCAATGCTAAATAAATAGAAATGAGCCAAAGGGAAGGAATACAAAATATTAGTAGAGCACACAGGATTTGGTATTGGAGGGAAGGCAGTGGTGCTGCAAAGGTACAAATGCTGAATCCACAATGAGCAAATGTATGTCTTAAGATAAATGTGAGATGTGATGTGACAGACTGACGGTCTGATTGTGAGCCAAGGAGTTTAACTTGCCGGCCGTTTCCGTATTCATTTTTTCTGCAGTCAACGACTATAAGTCAACTAACACGAATGTTGCTATTTATAAGTGAATACAAAGCACTAACTTATATAGTCGACATATATTATTTAACTTTACTTACTTTTGCTCACATTCTTTGCTTGGCCCATAAAGCCCTTTTCAGCAACTGTTTTCTGGTTTGACTTACTTTGTTGGTCACTCTCACTGATCTGGCAATGAGAGTCTTAGTCGACTAACAACCGTGCATTTCCTTCAATTAAAATCCAAACTATTTTCATACAAACTTTTCTGTGCAAAAAAAGGAGAATTAAAGCTCATTTTAACAAATACCTGACTATGGACAAGTCTGAGCACAGAATTGCGCTATAAATCCTGGAGATCATGATTTACTTGTTTCAGCCATTTCAGCAGCATGTGTGTGTTACTCAAGATATTTGTACTTGTGTATGAACATGATTAATTCATTAAGCGCAAAACAGTAAAAGTAAGTTTGAGGAAATGGCGAGTAATTAATTTGTAAAAACAATCACAGTACACAGGTGTAGTAATGAAATGATGCTTAGTTTACGATTAGCCCTGCAGAGTTTTAGCTACTGCCAAAAGTAAAAGAAAGAGAAGAGGTACAAAGTGTTACATCAGCTACTTCTCATGTAACATGCGGCTATTAATGCATGCATGAATGTGAAGTAGGCACAGACGCTATCGTACTTAATATGTTTAACAATGACACACATAGATCATTGAGTGAGATGCAATTTATCTTCTACTACGTATACGCTACTGCATTTACTATGCATATATAGAGAACTCAGATTATATATATATAGTGAGCCGCATGAAGCTAAATTCCAATTACACAAATCTCATTCATTCGCAAAATAAAACACGGAAAAATGTTCATAGCGCATCAGTGCGAACTGTCCGTGGGCTGCGTGTTGCAAAAAAAAGATTAGTAAAGCAGTGCAATATGAAATGAGGAATTTATGGACAAACAATAGGGAACATTCTTCATACACTTTATTTATTTACCAACACGGAACTGAATTATTTACTTTATTCTTTTCGTTCTTAAGAGAATCTGCTTTTGTAAGTAGTCATAGTTGTCGTACAAGAAAGCAGTTAATCACTTTGCATCTTCCATCCTTTGTTTTTTTGCAACAAGGTGTAGAAAATGAGTGCTCTACGTCGCCTACGTAGTACATCGCTACTATCTTCACTTTTAAGCTTTTCTATGTTAGCACTTTTAATGTGCGTGCTACTACAGTGTCCTCCTCCTAATGCAATATAAAATCTTGTGTTGAAATATTGTAGAAAAAGGTAAACCACAGTTGGCTGTACATGCATTCCATCTCATTAAATCGTAAGAATATTGACACATTGACATTAACACTTCTGACACAATTCAATGGAAATACGCCCTAGAGGGAGATCTTTAGGTGGTGAGCTAATGCTCCTAGTAATTCCTCTCCTCCACATCAACATCTCTGTACTCTGCAAAAAATTATAATTGCAAATACTAATCTCCAGCTCTCTGGGTTATCTCTTCTTCTAATCTTCTATTTGTAATGTCACTAATCCCATCCCAACCTCGATAGCATTCATCAACGCACTTGTATCATGCCAATAATAATTCCCTCCTGATATGTTCCTGAATATTACTCACTCACATCGTCACATCTCTACGCAGTAATAACAAACATTTGTAGACAGAGTCAATATGCTAGAACAGAGTTCGCAATAATTTATTAGTGCAGTACTTTGAAGCATTGAGTTTTAAAATAGATTTGGCAAAGATGCGAAGATCAATTTCATTGTCTCACGGTTAAACTGTGTAGCGAAGGGACGTCAGAGATAGAGCTGTCATGTCATTAAGAGATGTAGTTGTATATCCTGCTAGATAGAAGTAAACAAGACCAATTGCAACGAGAACTAAAAAAAGATCCTTTAAATTCCATCCTCCCAATGCAATTCCATTTCCAAGTAGCCGAGCCACGAAAAAAGTATGCGAGTGACTGTTTGATGGATCTCTCTGTCTCTGTGCACATCCTTAGAATAATATTGTCAGAAACTAACCTTTGTCAAATTATAATTTCTCTAAGGACAATTTCAGTACCTAAAGCTACTCTTCTTCTTCCCTCAACTACTTCGCTACCTGTCACGTCTATTTGTCGATGCAGATCCCTCTGTCATTTGTAATGCAACGACAGGAACGTAATTTCCAATTTCGTTGACTTGGCAGGAAGATTTCTCACTGATCAGAGTGGCTGGAAAGGAAGAGGAGTCTCAAGTCGAGAGAAGGTGTGGTTTATCAGACTCTTATAGTTAACCCATAATAGCACTTGTAAAGTAAATGTGCACAATTACGGATTCAATGCTACTGAATTTAAATTTAAAAGCCTCCTCTCCCTAGTTATACAATAGAACGTTCAGTTATAGAATCAAACAATACCTGTTGCATGTGATGAATTATGGTGGTGTGAAATAATTCAGAAACTGAAGTAATAAACGTATAGTTTAGAACTATCAAAATAC
>JAAAYG020049705.1:0-11481 GCA_009936455.2 Tomocerus minor
TTGTATAATATTATTATACACTTGTATTATTAACTGTCAATTACTTAATTATGTTTTATATTAATTGCGTAACAAATGTCACCTAAACAAGTTTGATCTCCGAATCAAATATAAGTGTAATTGGAGCAATTGATACCTAAAAACAATTTAAATCAAATAATAAATCAACTTATTAAAAAACTATGATATTTTTGTTTTGATTTTTAGTTTTGCATTGAAAATAGCAAAAAGAAGTATATGTTGTAAATTAAATACAAACTATAAATTTAAAATTATGTAGTGGAACACTTGTACATGAAAGTATATTATTTGAAGACATTAATGATTGAACACTATTGGCTGTTGCTGAACACATTCTTAAATTTGAACACTTTACATTGCAGTAGAACATATTTGGGGAAATTGAGTTGTAACAAAGAGTAAATTGTTAACGTCCTGGCGTTTTGGGAAAACCGTTGTCATTAAACAGAATGACTGATGAAGGGAAAGTGTCAATATCATGAGTATCCATTGCGTTCAGAGATAATAATGGATCCGACACAAGAGTACACGTGGTATGAGAAAGCTTGTCTACACTTTCAATTGGTGTAGGAGTAGATCGAATGTTAAAATGAGCAATAGTAGTGTCACTATCATGACCATTGTCAGAGTTGTCTGTCATTATATGATCAACATTCTCACCATGCACAACATCAAGATCGGCAGACAAAACAATGTCATTATTAATGGCATTATTTCCTGTCAATGCAATGTTGTGTTCAGCCCCTGTTGATAATATATTAGTTGACACATTTTGTTCTTTGTCATGTAACTGTTCAAAAATTGGGAGTAAATCTTCTTCACAAATGTCACTTTCAGAATTGGCAAGAATTACACTCATTTCAGTAATGATTGTTTCAATTTTTTTGTTTTAAAGTAATTGCTCTTGCACAAGCTTTGCAAGATACATTAAGGTAATAGGGGTTTGTGTGGAAATAGTGGGGATATCACTCTGAGAAGGGGAAGTTGGCTTGGGAGATAATGGCACTGTAGTAATTGGGGTGATTGGAATTGCTGTAGTAGTTGTAGATGGAAGTTTTCGTTTAGGAAGCTGACATGGACGAACAGGTTTTATGCGGTGTGTAGCAGTAGAAGGTGGTTGTCGCACCGGTTGAACAGTTTTATTTAGCTTATTTTGAAGTTGTATTTGCTCAACAGTCTTAATATGAGCTGGATTTGGAACCATTCGGTGTGAATAACGAGGAGATTTATGATTAATATAAGAATGATCATATGTGGGGTTATACTTTCTTTTATAGTCCAAATAAGAAGTTTTTGTAGGTTGTTGACGTGAAGAATTTGCATTTGCAGAAGTGGATTGAAGATTGGTAATTGTTGGATAAGTTGAGGTAGAAGGTTTTGGTGAGTACAGTCGATGAAGAGGTATAACACGAGGAGCTGATATAGGTTTAGGAGGAATTATTTGAGTAGGAGCTGCAATTTTTGTAATTTCAGGGTGAACTGTGTCATAAGAAATGTCAGGTGTAGGAATTATGAGAGATAAGGAAGTTAATGTACGTTTTGGTGGACGTGGAACGTTAGGATCAAAGGTATATGGAAGACCGCCGGATTTTGCATAGACATCAGAAGGTTGTTTTCGTTTATAAGTAGCCACATGATTCCGCATTTCTTGAAAGAAAGGGAAAAGTTTCTTGATGTGATCACAATAGACATCATAAAGAGCACGCCTTTCGTAGATCGTAAGTTGTTCAAAGTGATTAGGAAGGCGTTTTGTTCCTAGTTTCTTGCACATGAGAGAGTTTGCTTTGTTTTCTTCCTCATAGGTTGCGGCAATTGATAAACAAAATTGCTTCAAAGTGCAGACAAAATTCTCGGGTTTCATCTGCAAGTAGAAAAGGATAAAATTAAGAAATAGCGTACTTCTTAAATTTCAGGAAAGGGAGTTTAATAAAAGGTGATATAATTATAAACGTTTCAACTCAAAAAGTTGATCAGTAGGATAAACTCTAATATTATTTAAGGAAAGTTCAGATTCAACAGGAGTTTCCTCAGGAATTGAGATTTGGGTAAAATCTTTAGGTAGGATAGGTTTTAAGACGTATTTAGGAGTTTCCGGAATAGGGGTTGAAGTTTCATTTGCTTGATTTAGTGTTGTATACACATGATAGTCAGGATCGACAAAGTAATTTCCAATTAATGGAAGTTTGGTAACACATGGGAAAGTAGTTCCAAAGTAATATCGTTGTGTATGGCACAAATAAAATATGAAAAAGAGGATAACGAAAGTCAATGTTAAGGAAAGAATTTTAGCCGTAATTTCTCTAATGGGATTTAGAGAAATATTGCCTATCAATCTTTTAATGCGAAGCTGTTCTGATGTTAAAAATTTCCCTTTTGTCTCATCTTCAATGATTCTGTCAATTTTTGTTTGCTGACGCATCTGCTTGATTATTCCCAACAGCGTTTCTTGTTGTCCAATTTCTTCCATGGAGTATATTCCAGGGGTCGGAAGGGATAAGGGGGGTAAGGCAGTTAATTTCACACCTTCACTTGGAGATGGGAGAACGGGAAGTTCGGTTATTAATGAACGATTGGTTAAATGGATCATATGTTGACCATTATCGAACATGAATGTTGGGGCAGGGCATGGCACATCAGTAGGGGTGTCCACAATTTCATGGCTCAATCCAGAGATCCAACCAGATTTCATGTCATGGTTGTAAATGAATTGGACTGGCCATTCCATAGTGCAGTTGTTTTGGGGAAGCAGCATGTATTCGAAAATTTCTTCACATTTGTATACGCTAAGTGCATCACCGTTAAGAATGGCTCGATATCTTCTGTCACGCATCAAAGCTCGAACTATAAGACTTGCTTGTCCGCCTTCAGATAAAGCACGAACAAGTTCAAGTTCCAGCTGATGGCTACGACAAACTTCACGGTGAACTGTTTGAATGCCAAAGGTTAAGTTGGTTGCCAATGTTTCATATAGAAACAAATATTCCGCATTATGTTGTTGGTCAGGTTTAACTTTTGGTGGGGCAAGTCGTTTTGTCCGCTTCAATGGTGGTCTGATGGCATTTAGAAAAGCTGTGTGCACATTATGGCTGGCAACTAGACGTGTCAATTCAGAGGTGAGTATGATTGATTCTGGTAGGAATGTACTCTGAGTATCTTGGGTGTAAATTATGCCTTGATGACTATATCCTAAAATCTTGTTGCAGAATTGCGTTGTGGACATTCCACTAACGGCTAAATTTAATTTCGGGCAACTCATCCGATCGCCGGTAACAAGACATTTTGTCGATTCACCTTTCTTTAATCTGCAAATGTCATTGTCTTGAGGTAACCAGATTAAAGAACCTTGTTCCGTTGGACAGTAACCACGGTTTGCCTTGCAGTTTTCGGTTAACTTTGCCGTGGTGATGATCATTTGATCAACATTATTAACGGAAATTTGAAGACTTCCGTAATAATAGTTTGTAATTTGTTTTTCATCTGTGTGAGGCCAATAGTATTCAGTAGTAATAATGTTCTTGGTGCCGAAGAAACCTTCACTAATGCGAACTATTTCTTCATTATTGTGGCTTCTTTGAGTTTTTATCATATTTCTGCATTCATTTTCGTAAATGGTTTCTCGGTTAGTGGTTTGTGTTTGGGAGTATGATCCCCAGAAGAAAAATGATTTCCTTTCGTAGGTGGTAATTTGGTAGCATTCATATGCATTTATTGTTAAATGCGTAATTGCTTGCCACCAGAATGTCACATCTACGACATCTGAAGGGGTAGTAATTGCAATTAGAGGACATTCAATAGGGGGAGGAATTTTCCACACTACACCGGTTGACCATCCCCGACAATAATATAAAGGGGTCTGTTTTTTATCTAAAGTATTGAACAAATCGTGCACTGAAGGGTGCAAATGTAAGTTAGAGTCAGGGGTTTGGGAATGCACTATCATTATCATAATGGAAACACATATAGCACTTAAAAAAGTCATTGTTAGCTGTTGATATTTTGTAACCAAAATTATAAGATGAATGCCAAAGTGGACGTTTGTCAGTTCTCTTTGATCTTCGTAAAATTGGAGTTTTCGGTGTTATTTCATCATCTGAATCACTTTCATTTTCAATAGTTTGTATTTGTTGAAATTCTGATGCAATTTCAAGAAATACTTCTTTAATTGTAGTGTGATTAATTTTAACACATTTACTAAGGTCACAAAAAAATTGTAAAAAGGATGGATGCATATGATTTTGTATATATTTAACACCTACGTAATGTACAAAATAACGAACTATATTATTTCCTATTATTAACAACTTTCTTCTCTTATGTTGATGCATCCAACGCTCTATTTCTATTTTGGAATATGGGTATTCCATGTACACAAATTTAATATTTTCATTTTCTAACAATTTTTGTAGAGTGATTATTTGTTTATTTTCATAAAATTTATCAACAGTAATAGTTGAGGGATTTTTTAATACTAAGATCCTTAATTGTATAATCTTTTAAAAATGTAAGTACTGTATGTGGATCATCAACGCTATTTACATACGCAAAAGGAAATTGAATAAATGTGCAATAAGATAAAGAAATGTTCTTATTGCGTTTTATATTTAATGATTTAATCGTATTAATTAAATCAAATGGATTTTTCATTTCCTGTTCATGATCATCTTGTGTTTGAAATATTTCACATTCCTCATCTTCATTGATGTGAAATTTTTCAATTAAACGCATTCTATTTATATGCATTTTAAGATATCGATTTGTATTTAAATCTTTTATTCGATATGTCAAATCATTAAGCTTTTTCACGACTTCATATTCTCCCAAATATAAGTCTACCAATTTATGTGATAATCCTTTCTTTATCTTTTTGGGATATCTTACTTTTACTTTAGAACCTATTGCGAAAGAAATCGGTTTACGATGCGTATCTTCGCGCTTTTTATATCTTAATTGCTCTTTTTCTAGAGTTGATCTAACTAAAGTATGGATTGCTTTAATATCTTGTAATTTTTCGTTCAAGATATTAAATAAATCATTTGATTGAAATTCAAATGGACATGTAGGTTGCCTATTATAAAGAATAGCAAAAGGAGACATTTTAGTTGATTCTTGTTTAGTTGTATTATAAGCAAAATTTAATTGAATTAAATGTTTATCCCAATTAGTATGATCTTTATTTACGTAATGAGAGATCATTTTGGAAATTGTCTGATTAAGCCGTTCAGACAAACCATTGCCCTTTGAATTATAAGGTGTAATAAATTTTTGTTCTACTCCATATAAATTGGTATGTGTTTTTAGTAAATTTGAAACATAATTACGACCATTATCAGAAAGTAAATATTTTGGACAACCATGTTTACAAAATATTTGCTCTTCTAAAAATATTGCAATAGTCTCTGCAGTTTGGTCTGGTATTGCTTTAAATTCAGCCCATTTAGAAAAATGACAAATCGCATTTATAATATACTTATTCCCAGAAGAAGATTCTGGAAAAGGTCCTAAAATATCTGTAGATATCATTTCAAAAGGTAATTGGGGGACAGGAATTGGTTGTAAAAGACCATGTGTTTTACCATATTTGCGTTTATGTGAAATACATGATTCACATGTTCGTATATAATTATACAAGTCAGATTTCATTGTCTTCCAATAAAATTTGATTGACAATTTAGAATAGGAACGAGTGAATCCTAAATGTGCAGATATAGGAATAGAATGAATATCTCGAAGGATCTCCATTCGTAATAATTTTGGAATAACTGGTCTTGAGTAACCTTTTGAAATATTATATAAGATACGTTCAACTGTTTTAAATTTACTAGAATCAGATAGTTTAATCTGTTGACATTCAGAATCTAGGTTTTGCATTTCTGCTAAATCTGTATTATCAATGTTCAACACTTCAATTGTAAGATTTTTTACTTCTTCGACTAATAATGTAATTAAATTAATTTCCGGTAAACGGGATAAAGAGTCAGCCACGTGATGTTGTGAACCTTTATTGTATATTAAGTCAAATGTATGGTCTTGTAGCAATAAAGCCCAGTTAGTTAATCTACTTGAAATTTTGGTTGTTTTCGAAGCAAATCTTAAACCTACAATCGGTTGATGATCTGTATATATTGTAAATTTTCTACCGTAAACATATGGATGAAAGATACGAAGAGCATTATATATAGCTAAGAATTCTCTTTCTATTGTCGAATAATGTTGTTGACATTTTGATAAAGTTTGGCTATAATAGGCTATAGGATGTTCTTTTTTACTTTCATCTGGTTGCATTAAGGCAGCACCAATTCCATGACCTGAAGCATCAGTATAAATATGCAAAGGTAAATTTGGATTATAAAAATACAATATGGGAGGGTTAATTAATAAAACTTTTAATTTTTCAAAAATTTCAACATGTGTTTCTGTCCACTCAAACGGAATATTTTTTCTAGTTAAATCTACAAATGGTTTTACTATGGTTGCAAATCCTTTTATATATCTTCGGAAGTAACCAACGAAGCCAAGAAAAGATAATACTTCCTTAACGTTAGTAGGGTATGGCATATTTTCAATTGCACTTGTTTTTGCGGGATCTGCGCAAATTCCTTTTGGTGTGATTATATGACCTAATATTTTAATCTCATTATTAATAAATATACTTTTCTTAACTGATATCTTAACGCCGTACTGTCTAAAGCGTTGTAGGACAGTCTCTAAATCCGCTAAGTGTTCTTCAATAGAATTATTCGCCAAAATTATATCATCGATAAATGCTAAGACAGACTTCCATAAAAGACCACATAATACTATTGAAATAGCTCTCTGGTAAGCAGAAGAACCGTTACAAACTCCAAAGGGAAGTTTAGTCCACTCAAAAAGACCAAGCTGTGAGATAAAGGCAGTAAGAGGAATGCTATCGTCTTCCATGGGCAAACCCCAAAAGCCTTTTTCACAATCCATGATTGAGATATATTTGGATCTTCGACCAATCCAGTCTAAAACAGTCTGTATATTTGGAATAGGATATACATCGCGAACTGCGAGAAACTTTGCCTTCACTTTTATGTCCTTTCTCTACAATAACAACACCCATGCCCCAAGGTGAATGACTTGGTCGAATAACTTTCTTACTTAATAAATCTTCTATTGTTTCTCGCTCAAAGGTTTCTAGATGAGCAGGTTTTCTATAAGGAGCCTTTTTAACAGGTTTGGCGCCGTCTATTAAAATTATTCTGTGCTTATAGCAATTAATATTGCCTAATTCGCCAGGTTTTGCAAATACATCCGAATATTTGCTTAAAATTGGCTTTAATAAATTTCTATCAGCTTCTGAAGCTTTTGCTGAAATACAATCATGAAGTTTCTTTACATGAACCTCATCTTTTTCTATATTTGTATCCAAATTTGAAATTGATACATTTGTTTGCAAATTCAAAGATTCACAATTTTCATTATTAAATTCAATTTCTTCAATTGGAAGATCCTCAAAAATCTCCATATTGGCAATTAAAAATCCTCGATATCCTAATGCAATTGGTTTATCTGTAATATTCATTACAGGCAAAGTAATGTAAGGCATGTATAAATTATTTGTGGCTAATTCCACACTCATTGAAAATGTATTTAATTTGCCAAAATTATGGCTACCGACCACAGGAATACATTTTACTGTGTTTGGCTTAATTCTGACATTTTTAGTTAAATAAAATGCCTGTGTTTGCTTTAATTCTTTAGAATCTGAAGCACTCCGATCCTTGGTAATTATTTTGTTTTTAGTATGCTTAATGTTAACATTATTTGAAGAAGAATGTTGATGATCCTTAGAATTAATATGTTTGAAATAGTGTTGTACAAAATTTACATGTCTATACATTGCGTCGAAGTCTGAAGATTTATGAACTGTAATAGCTTCCGTGCATAAGTCCATAATAAATTCAATTGGATGCATTTTAATGTAAAAATCAAGAATTTTTACCATTTCAACATCAAAAAGTAATCTAACTTTAAATTGTTTAAAGAAATCATTTCCTAACAGTAGATCATATTTAAAATTGTCAACTACTAATGTTCTTTTAATAATGGTATTAGGAATGCCATGGAATGCAATATTTAGATCAGTGTGACCCGAAATATTTAAAGTTCCATTTGTAATTCCTTTTACCTTAAAATACCGTTGTAAAGGTTTTGGTTCATCTATTAAAAATTTTGAATTAACTATGGAAGTACTGGAACCACAGTCTATTAAAATTGTGGCTGGTTTGCCATTTATAATACAATCTGTAAAAGCAAGCCCAGTATCAGATATGCAATTATTAGTGTTAAATGAAATTCTATTCGGTTTTCGCAAGTGTTGCGAATAGTTATTCAATTGGTTGTATTTGGCGGAGTTCCTTTGGGTATAGTCGTACCCCGCCCTTGCACGTTTTTTTGCGAGTAGCACATTCTAGAAGAATGGCCTGGCTTATTGCAGGTAAAGCAAATAAGTCTACTCTGATTATTATAGTTATTTGACCTTCTATTTTCCCAACATGAAGATGCAGTATGGTTGGTCCTAAAACAAATAGTGCATTTCATTTGGCGAAAATTATTTCTATTTGGTCTGAAATTGTTTTGCATATTGTTATAATTGTTATATGAATTCATTCTACATTCATAAGCTGTATGATATAACTTACCACAGAATTGGCATTGAGGAGCATTACGCCTATTATTATTTGCAAAATTTTATTGCGTCTATCATTATTATTTGGATTTTTTCGTTGCACTGGCTTTTGATTAGTTTGTGATAAATTAATTTGGTTAGTCAAATTGGTAATGGCTGCTACTTGAGTAGTCATAATTTCAATTTGCTTATCCAATTTGGAAGCCACATGATTATCCTCAATAGTTATATTATTAATTTCATCATGGACATTGATCAAGCGTAAGGTTTCCTCAGCTTTTCTCATAGCCTTCAAAAATTCAGCTACTGTGGTAGGTTGCATAGGGTTTACTACCGCAGTATAGGAAGGCTTAAGGCCTTTAATTAAACGTCTGACCTTTTGATCTTCTAGCATAGAAGGATCGTAGTCTTTAATAAGATCAAGCATATCGTAAACATAAGCCTCTAGCGTATCGGCTAATGTTTGCTTACGCATCATCATTTTATCTTCTGCCTCATCTTTAGATGAAACATTTTTGAAAGCTAATTGAAGAGCTGAAGTCACCTCAGTCCAAGTTAGTTTAGGAACAGCAGCACCCCCAGCGGCTGTAGCAGCGGCTGTAGCTGATGCTAGCCATTCAGTGTACCAATTTAGGTACCACTTTTGGGCGCATCCTGTCAAATAATTTGGCAATTGAAGGCATTTAATATCTTCAGTCCAGTTATTTGAAATAGCTGCTATTTCAAACTGTTGAAGATATTTATATGCGTCTTCATCTTTTCTGCCGCTAAATTTAATTGGTACAGCCGCTACTTTAACAGGTTTGGCTGCCATGATGAAGTAAACTGTATATCGAATGAAATGATTTACTCTTCTGTATATGAATGTAAAAAATTGTTTCTGTTAGCTGTGTATAATCTAGAAATGTAACTATTGTGGAAGGTATGTATTAACCTAAAGGGTAAGTTATTTAGTATTTCATTAAATACTATATTATGAATATAAGTTTTTTCTAATGGAGCTATTTCATGGATTGATAATTGTTGTCTAATAGAATTATAAAGAGTGAGTTTTCCTGTTTTCGACTGGATTGTATTTCTAAATTGAGATAAACAAATAGACGGAAAGCGTACTTTACTGTATGAACTTCTATAAGCAATATATAAATCTTTATTATTCATTGCATATCTCAGTCAACAGTATTCATAAGAGTAATAACCTGTAGAGAATTTAACAGTAGTTAAATACTCTGTATATTCGATGTCATATTTATTTGGAATCTCTCCAATTGTATCGACGTAATAATAATTTAATTGTATTGGTAAAAATGGAAATAATTTATTTAATAATATTGAATTAATTACAACAATTTCATGTGCATAAATAAATTTGATCCAAATAATATTAGTATGAGGGTCAAATTTTATAGTTTTATCAGTTTTTTCTTTGAGAAATAATATTATTCGCTTTAAAGATACATGGGGGTAGTTTAGTTTGAAATATTTTCTATCAAATTCAACATTTAAATGTAGCATATTGATTTAACTAGTGCTTCATTGTGAATTTTCAAAGGAAATCATTGATAAAACAATATCAACCATACAATAATGTATATGAATAGACAATTAAAATTTATGCGCCATAAAAAATAGGGATTAGTTCGTATTTATTTTGTAGCATGAAACTAAAAATTATTTGGAATTTTTCCTCTGATAACAATTAATAAAATAGTGTCCACGCTTATTACAGAAATTGCAAATAGGATTATACTTGCGTGAACCAGTAGGTTTAGTTGATGCAGAAATTGATATTGTGATTGTAGATCCAGGCGTTGGATTAATAATCACTATTTTCTGTTTATCAGACATTTTAATTAATATAATGATATATAGCTTTAAATTAAAAGTTATTTTTAATAATAGTGTTGAAATAGGATGTATCCCAATTATTTTGCTCATGAATTAGTAATTGTCACTTTTCTTAACTTTGTATTTATTGTCACTATAGTGTGACATAATGTTGCGTAATGTTGTATATCTTAAAATCGAAAAAATTTGGGCATAGCCTTCGGCCGACCTGGCAGCAATAGCCAGTATTTTGCTTTTATTGTTCAATAACTAAAGATATTCGATAAGTAGTCGGACATAGCCTTCGGCCGACCTGGCAGCATTTAGCCAGTATTTGCATTGAATTAGATAATGTTATTAATGCGTTCTGTCATTTGTTGAAGCACTCAACAGACAAGGTAGCATAAGCCAATGATTTAGTTTTATTTTTAATGGTAAAGTTGCATCGAAGTGGTTGAATAAGTATGTACCTTTGTATAAACCTCAAATATTTCTTTTATTGGAAGAAAAAGTTTTTAGCCAGCATTCGTTCATTGTATGTGTCCGACTTTGACATAAAATACATGTAACTTTTGGAGTTACAAAAGTAAGTTTTGTTTCTACCATGGAAATTTTGGAATTATCAGGCAAAGACTGGTATTTGGAATCTTTACTTTTTTGGTTTTTACTCATTTTCAATAAATAGTCATGATAAAGTTTAGTTGGAATGAAATACTGTTGAAAAAGTTTAAGTGAACAAGAAAATTTTAGTTACTTCAGCTCAATATAATAATAAGTACATACTTATTAGATGTGTCTGTGTAATTTTTATGCACTGACATTGAAATTGTATTTAAAGTTCAGTAAAACAATATTTTGTAGCATACAAAATATAATTTTACACCCTTCGGGCCACCATCATTATGTTACAACTTACATTGAATGTGGTGCAACATAATTTAAGAATCTATTAATTTATTGATGTATTTATGTTGGGTCAA
>JAAAYG020049716.1:0-11480 GCA_009936455.2 Tomocerus minor
CAAAACAATATTTCTAAATCAAACAGAGCTACCTATGCTACATGCTACAATATTAAATGTATAGGGTATTTTCAGATGACCGTTTTGTTTACATTCTTTTAACACATTACACACCTTGCTTAGTCTGCTCTCTTTTCTAGTCAATTCTTTTTAGGTTGGTCAATGTAAATAGAAGGTGTTCCCTCCTTCCTGTCACTTTGAGTACGTCGAGACTACGACGCGACAGGCAGTGTAATATAAAGCACATGCTGTTGTTTCCTACTACGCTTTCATTTTCATACCATAACTCCCCGAAAAAGAACATAACTGTCATTTTCCAAATAATATCATTAGGTATGTCGATATAAAAATAGCATGAAAGCAAACACTGGCCGTCATTTCGAATCAACACGTGTAAATACGCAAAATTACAGGATGGTGACACAAATGTTTTTACTAAGTACTAAATTATACAATTTTAATCTATATACGAAAATAAAGTTGTTTTTCCGCAATACCCGGATATGCGCAATTCCCAATTGCACAGGAATATCTCTGGCGATGATGAAATGAACGATCGAGCATTATTTCATAGACAGTTATGTGTTTGGCTATTGATATAAACATCTCCGTTTTAACCGTTCTTGTGTGTATGTTTTTAGATTCATATTTTGATGGTTGGTTGAATTGTAGGTTTGCTTTCCAAATAGTCGCAAAAGACTACCAAAAATATTTGTCTAATATCTACAAATCTAACCATCGTAGCCACATGGACTCATGGACGTTCAATTCCAATCCGTCAAACTAGTAAACAAAGTTTGTCTGTTTACTTACTCTATTTGCCAATACCAAGTATAACTTATGCAGTAGACTTAGGTAGCGTATTATTTCTACAACAGTACACAAATAGCACTGAGGTCAAATGCGTGCAGCGCAAGTGGTTCTCAGGTTGTTTAGTCATTACATCCAACATTTTGATGATGATAAGTACCTCTCTGCACATATAACAAACTATCTCAGCTAGGTACTTTATGTGCGCATTTCACCTGAGTTTCAAAATAAACCATAACAATTCATCGTCAATAATATATCTGTTTACTAAAGGAGAAAAACAGCGAGTGGACAGATTTATGAATAGTTAATATGCACGTTTTACTATGCCCTAGTTTCCAAACCATGTGCAGTTAGTTGTTTTCCTTTTCAATGTCCTCCTCAGTATCATACATGTATACAAACACTGTAGTAGCATACATGCATTGCATACAACACAACACAATAATGTCTGTTGATGTCATGAGATTCAAGATTGTAATGAGTGAATGAGACATCACTCAATATCTGTACCACATTATACTTGCATAACAACATTTCTATTATGATACCAGCAATTTATAAAAGATGTCTGAAAAAGCTGACAGCACTCGTAAACAGTGAGAAATGAATATTATTGTGATATGCAATCACGGAAATAAGTAAGTTGGACAGACTTGGTTATGATATCTTGATATGGATAGAGGTGTATCTCGTATAAATCCTTTATAGATGTTGTTTTGTTTTTCTCAGTTTTTCGTGGACTTGCGCTGATACGATGTCGGCTTAGTTCACGATTTGCCTCATTTCATTATGCAATTAAATGAAAAACAAGGCACACAAACAACACAAATCCACAGGACTCAATCCACAACTAGCATTATAATAATATTATAAAGTAGGATAATGGATAATACTACCTACTGTCGTATCAAATCTGTGTGTATATACCTCCATATAAAACGGTCAGAGAAAAGATGATGAAATATTTAAGTATCAGCATGAAATAGGTAGGTCAAACGTTAGGTCCACTTTCATGGAATGAGACGTAAAAGCAAAAAACATCAAAGCCTGAATGATTTGCCATTGATACAATGGCTCCAGTTAAATACTATCAATGTGTATTTATTACTTACTCATTTAATGATTTCTTAGAATTGCTTGGCTTGGCCTTAATGAATGCTTTTTTATTCTGGGTAATCGATGATGCGAAAACCTATCCCAACGTAATAAAACAACATTATACTGAATTAATCATGTTTTGATAAGATGTTGCTATTAAATCAAAAGTGACAAGCGACAATTGTCACTTTGCCACATTTATTACATTTCGCAGCAATTTAACTTGATCGAAAGAAAAGCTTATACTTTATACTAGTCCTGTAGGTGGCTACTCTGGCTACACATTAAAGTCATCATATTCATGCATAAAATCATGTTAATTTACAAAATTGTAGGCACATGTAAATGCGTGACAGATAGGATTCCTTGAGCCTTAATGCAGCAAAGCTTCAATTTTAACTTTTGACCTCTGCTCTTTTATTAATTTATAGATCCGTAAAAGCCTTAATTCCACGTAACAAGACATAAGACATACCTTGACATAAGTGCATGTATGAGAGAAACTATATTATTAGTAAACACATTATCTTGACCGTTTTATAAAATTAGATCCTACATATGCTAACTAATTAATCTCCGTTTGTAATTTTAAAGTTATTGTCAACTCTAACATAACGAGATTACATGACACAAAGATTATATTTAAGTAGCATTTTTTTGCAAAAATATTCATACAAAAAGACTTCAATTAATAACTGTAAATTCATTTTTACAATTATTTACTGAAAATTCAGAAACAATCATTAAACGTTCTCGTGAAATTGAAGTAAATAAATCTGCATGTTGCAGTTGTTGTAATCCTTGAGTATGTAATTCGTTAGGTTTGATTCGAAGATGCTTTTCATGGAGAGAAATCATCTAAGGCCCAATCCATACATGATGGAATATGTACCGCTACACCTCGTATTTATGAAAAACAGGGTTGCCGACCTCCTGTAAACATTCTTGATACTCATTGATAAGGTTTTTCAGAAAACATCTGCAATATTATTTACCGATGCTGTCGACATTGCCACATGTGTATGCGAAAGATGTCAAATACGGTATGGTTATAGCCATTAAGCCATTGAACTAGATCTAACGCCTAAATATTAATTCCATGCATGATGAAATTGATGACGAAAAAGCAAATACGTCGGCGTACTTTAAAGAAAAGAACAAGAACTTATCTGATTAATGGTATGGTTTACATTGCCCTCATTTTTAATCAGTTCATATTGTGAACTTGGCAATTCAAATCAATTTGTAACAATGAGACACAATAACTGAAAACTAAATAAATCAATGCGACATAAAGCTTGCTTGGCATATTATGAAACAATGTCGAAATGTTATTTACTACAGATAATGTATAGTATAGAATAGTAGTTAAGTTATCGATATCATCTATACTGTAGTAAGAATAATATCTTATATTATAATATCTAAACATTTTAGTTAAATAAGAGTTATTTTTAAATCTTTTATATAAATGCAATATTCTTAAAGAAATTCATAGCATATGACAGCAATAATTTTTAATTGTTACCATTGAGGCTTTGTTGAAGTTAAACTTTGGAAAAAGGCAGTTGAATGAGTTGAGGTAGGCCAAATGCGGATGACTTCCATACTGCTTTGTTGGAAATCCTTTGGCTAGCACGCTACACTTATTGTTTTTTAAATTTCGTCACATCCAGCAAAGTCTCAATTGATATTTGTATATACAATGTCTAAAGCTATCTATCTATTTTAATTACAATATTGTCCACAGTTTTTTTTATATTGAAATGGCAGTTTCATACTTAACCTACACAGCAATAACAATTTTTACCATTATTCTCATAAGTGTGCTTTCACAATCAGTCTAATAATTGACTGTTATCTGTACATAACATTACTTCATTTTCTTTGCTATTTTATACATATAATATATACAGATCCGCAAGTTACTTGCATAAAATTCATGCGAGACCAATTTATTATTCTTTGTCGTAATAATATTTTGTATTTAGTTTCAAATATTTTCAATTAAATTTATAAGTCACAGTTACGTGCAATGAGGGTTCATATACGAGTATACGACCATTTCACTATAGGACATAATAAAAATCACGTATCAAAAAATTTTTACTGTTTAATACTTCTTGTATGATTAAAATCTACATCTGTCTAACGCTTCTTTAACTCGGTTTAGTTGATGAGTCATATGTGTGGCAGTTGAATCAAATCTCGAAGAAAATTCAACAATCATTGCAGCAGTCAAATTCTTGCATTCTTCTAACATTTCCGGTCTAAAATAACAAATTATTGTGATTGAAATCTTCAGCCATATAAAAAACAATTTTGCAAGCATATCTATAGTGTGTATACCTGAACATCGGGGTCGATTGGATTTCAGTGTCGTCCTTAGTAAACATTCCAATCATGAACATAATTACTTTAGCTATTTGGACTTCAGCTCCACCGCTTTGCTGAGTATTTGTTAACTTTTTCCATAGTCTAATTTTACAAAAAACACAGAAAAAATTGAAACTACTAATATACAAAGCGCAAATGTTGATAACGAATGAAACCGTAAAACACTTACTTGTCGTATATTGTGATGAGTTCTGGAAATGTAACACCGATTTCCAACATCGTTCTTACAACCCATCCAACATGTTCAGCATCGGTTGGTTTCATAGCTTCCAAATGCTCTACTAAGTACTCTGAAAATAAAAATTGCACATTATTAAAATAACATCACAGTAGGTAAAAAGCTACAGAATAACATGATGTTAGGGTTTAATCACTAAAGATCGCTATAATGTGTTTTTAGTTATACCTAGTGGAAAGAAAACAGGAGAGCTGATATACTTTCTACCCAAAGTTACTAATTTTCGTCTTATAATTTCCATTTGTGACTCCATTGTCTGCCCCAGATTGCTATTCAGTTCTATAATAACATAACGAACATAATATTACGTTTACAAGTTACTAAAACCATAAAAACGTAAAAAATCCAACAAAAGCAAGATGGCAAACCTGATTCTACGATATCCGACCAGACAGTTTCAATAACCGCCTTATCCCCATGGCCAGCAGAATAAAAGATATCCAATTTAGCCTCGTATAGCTTGAAAGGTTCTACAAAGTCTGTGTAAAGCTGTAAAATAAAAACATTTAAAAATTCCATCCATTTTGCAATTACCTCTACAAACAATCCCAAACCAGAATATTTGTATTCATATAAATTTTTTGAAAACTTACTGTAGTGATATTATAAAGCTGTTGGTTCAACTTGGGGATGGCATCCTGATAAGCTTTATATTCAGCAGAAATATTTTCAGAATCCGCTGGGGAAGAAAAGGAATTGAATTTTGACACAATGGTATCAAGGATAGATTTTTGTATACGGGCCACATCTCCTTTATCTTCCAGGTGTTCTAACATATCTCCACGTCGGTAACAACTTTTGGCACAAATTATGGCTCTAGAGATGTACTCAAGGCGTTGTTGCAGATTTAAACCGGTCCTGCAATAATAAAATGCAATTAATATCAAATATATTAAATTAAAGTGTTATCAAACTACAAATATATAGTTTTAATAAAACTAACGTCGTCGATTCGGCCAACTTCGCTAAAATTTGGGCAGCAGCCATATGATTTTGATTTTTTTCATGATGTCTCCACAGAAGATCCAATATGCCTGTGTCGGTAGGAAGTCCACCAGTCGACCACTTTCCAGTCATCACAGCATCCGCAGTAACTTGTACAAAAGAATCCAAGTAAGGATGCTTGATTTGCAGGAGGCGATCAAATAATTTTCTTTCTACTAGCCAATTATACAGTCCTATGTGGAAAACTTCGTCTTCACAGCTTAAAATAGCCTGAATTGTTTCATCAGCATACTTTGCAGCTGTTGCTGCAGATAATGTTTCATCGCTACTACTTTTTGTTATAGGAGATTGTTTGATAGTTGAGATTTTAGTATAATTATCCAAAATCTCAAACGCAATATTATATATTTCGGCCCTAAAATATTTAAAAAATATCACCATTAATAATAAATTCATAAACATTACCATCTTCGATTTATATTATTCTTTTCAATGCTTCTTAGTTTCTAACATAAAATCTTTAACATTTACTAGCAATTTCATAAATTCTGAATTATCACCTGTTTTGAAAGGCGTGTTCAACAGCTGGATCCGAGGATGGTGCCCCTGACTTAATGGGAGCAACTGCTAATTGATCAGGATCAGCTGCTTTGGCAGCCGTCACACATAAACGAACAAATCCAGACGGATATCCAAGTTCTGCGTAATCTTGACAGAACTTCCTGAAGTTTACTCGACCATGCCCACAGATTTGTTCGCACAAATTAAGGGACTCTTTGAGCAAGGCTTCTCTTTCGTGTTGGCTTTCCGCATTCTTAACTTTAGACAGCATTTCAGCTACTTTAGAGCCGATTGCGTCTTCACTTCTGAATAATGTAGGGCAAACTTCTCTTAGCCTTAGACTTATTGCATCAACGGCAGCATTATCGCCAAGATATCTAAAGACAGAAAAACAAAGTAAATACGTTACATTGCCAAACGGACCCTTGTTTATTAAGTGTACAAAAACAAGAACATTCCCCAAATTACTTTAATATAAGTGCATTAATGATGAGCGACACAACATTGTGCTGGGTAACGACCATTTCCTTCATAGTTGCATTTTCAATGTGTTTTTCCATTCCCTGAATAATATTAAATGAATTATTTTCTTTTGTCACACATACTCATTGGATATATTTAACTGCAAAGGTGCCTTACATGTAAAACTACATGGAATTGATGGTCACAAAGTATTTTCCACATTCCAAATACTTCTAGCGTCAAACTAAGGAAATTTTTCAGAGCCGCGATCGCATTCTTTTCTACTTCTTGGACTGTCACCACGCCTGGGCGATTAGCACCCATCGATATCATTGAAATGGAATTATGTCGTGTACTAAATTTCAATATTCATTTAGACATCATTACAACGCATTATTTTTATGTTGTAGTAGTAATGTAGCTACGCTTAGTTTACCTTGTCATGTATAAAGACGGATTATTTGTGATGAACTTGTATATACTTTGTAAAAAGGTAATTGCGTATGCAATTTCCTCCGGTGCGATGTTAGAAACCATCTGCAACAAAATGTCGGTTAAAAATTGGTTAACGTATACAAAAAGGAATCAGGAAACATTTACATGACACTTTAAAAAGGCTACTCACAACCGGAGGAGAATGAGGTCCACCCAATTTCGCCGATTTAACTAATGGCCGATTCCAGAAGGGGGCCAATATTCTAGAAGCCATTAGATACATAGCATCATGACGAGGGGAAAAGTTCCAATTGTAATTTTCCTGCTGTTGCGGATAAAATGGTGACTGATTTTGATAGGATTGTTGTTGCGGAGTGGCACCTTGGTTTTGAAAGTGTACGCCGTACGACTGAGGACCTGCGAGAGGTGGACTTGGGTATCCTTGTCCTTGTTCAAGTAAGGGTGATGTCATAGGTCGAGGATTCTCTCTTGAGGGAGTTGACACCATATTCGGATTAAAGTCCATTGTAGTATCATAAACTGAAATCACAGAAAACTTTTATTACACTTATTGAAATAATTAGGAAAAAAAATCCTTTTCGTTTTTCATTACCTCCTCCTGGGTATCTAGCAGCGTCGTAACCTTGTGCTGGAGGCCCTTGTGTCTGTTGACCGTTATTGTTGCCATACATGAAAAAGGCTTTTACAGCAGAATCATAAATCTAAAAAATTCAAAATATTCTTAGCTTTATCCCAAACAGAGTGAAAAATAAATTTTAACCAATATATTTGCTTGTTTCCAAAGACAGGATACAGAGTTCAGTTAATTTTGAATCACTGCGTTTAATATGGAGCGTTTACTTTGCCCACTGTGATTATAATACCATACATTCAATAATTAAATTATGGTAGCGTTGAATGGGCTTCATAGTACTAGATATTAATACTATTAAAATAAATAACACAAAATATTGCTTACATGATTATCTAGACGATAATAAGGGTGTATAGCCAGTAGTACAGTATTGGCCAAAGGTTGATCTTTCGAAATTCCCAATTCATAGTGTCCTTTAATATGATCAGGTCCAAGTCTTTCTGTAAGGAGATCTTTTAAAAGCTCGAAGGGCTTAGAAGCTCTGAACACAGTGGTCCCTTGAGGTGTCAGAACAACTATTTCCCGTTGCCATTGTAAGTGCTGGGTAACAACATCAGGAACATAAGGAGATAAATCCCCGGCTAAAACGGTAGAAGGAATAGACTGAATATCCAGAGCTGCTCCCGATATAGTATGAATAGTTGACACTTCAGAGAAGCAAGCAGATGGATACATAAATGGCGTAATCATCCACAAGCAGTCTTGCTCTTGGTTTATATGGGAAGACAGAGAGAAGACTCCATTGGAGTAAAATGCATTTTGGGCAGGAGCTGGCTTTTTCATTGACGTCGATGAGCAGTATCCTGGTGGAAGTCGTATATGAATTAAATTGAAAGCGGTTGGTTTGACATTTGGATATTTAACAACTTGTGAGGGTGGGTTATAGCAAGAGAAGTAAAGTCTGGTCCCAGAGTCAGTCACTGCGACAAGGTTAAGCTCTCCTGTTCACACCGAAATAAAATTAATCATTAAATGTTTTTTTGCAAAACTGATTATTACAGGTCATTCTATTCCATAAAAGAACGTTCGCTTACCACATTCAATGGGTGCTATACATAAAATTTTCTTGGTAAAAGTCGATTCTAAAGTTTTTCTTGAGACACTTAGGACGGAATTAACAATCCCCTCATAACTTATATAACCCAACTTGCTGAAACCTGTTCCATCTGCCATATCGAAAGCCTGCAGATAAAAATATGTTATAAGCATATATTTCCATAAAATATGTCGAATGCATCTGCTATTAAGGGACAATATATAGTAAAACTTCTTATAATATATATTAGAATCATTAACCTGTAAGGCCCCAGAGCTGCTACGGGTAAAAACAAGGTTTCTTTGGTTGTCCACTACAATTTGAAGAATGGCATCCGCTGAGGGTGAAGAAGTAAAGAATTTATACGGCAGAAATGACTGCAACCAACCCGGACCAGTTAAATTGACCTTGGAGCATCTATCACTTATCCATCCTCTACTTGCCTAAAATAGAAAATTGATTTTAAGACATTGATTTGGATCAAAATTTTTTACGCAGCTCATTCATTTCGCAATTCGTTTATTAATTGCAGTCAAGTTATAAAGCTTACTTGATATCTGATTTCATGAACAAATCCATCTGCAGTTCCAAGAAAAATCCTCCCTTGTGAAGTTCCCTTTATTACGGCATAAACATTTCCCTCCGTGGCCAGCACAAAAATGGGTTGAGGAACAAGTTCCATAACTAATACAAAAGAACAAATATATAATACTCGCAAATACAATATTTTCTTTTTCACAGTGGTAATTAATAAAGCATGGTTTTACCAGAAGAGTTTTCTGGATCTGTCACAAATCCCAGGATCACAATTTCTGACACTGTAGTAATCACCAACAAGTGTCGGATTGGGTTCTGAAATATTCCTTTCTTTACACTAACTAGGGCCATGGTTATTATGGTTTCCTTTAGTCCATCGAAGAATGACAAGTCACTTCTATAGACCAATGAAATTTGATAAATTAGTCATTGTAAAATGTAATTCTATTTTGTTTATTCGAACTCCTACTACGATGTCGCTAACTTATAACGTCATCCATTACTTACCCATCCCGAAAATCCCACAAGTAAAGGTCGCTATCAATGGTCATCCACGCTCGACATATTTCAGGGAAAAGTCCCATATGACAAGCGCCTATGTCAGGTTCTATGAAATCATGGTTAGTTATAACATGCATTTTATATCCGCTAAAAAATTTTAATTTTGAATGAATTATGACATGATAATAGTTACTAGATGATCTATCTTACGAGCAAGCAGTTCATTCAGTTCTGCAGGAACAGGTGTTTTAGACGAAATTGTAAACAGATTTTGGGTTAGCAGTCCCTTTTCAATTACAGGAGGATAGTCGTGCGTTAATAAACCACTAACAGGTCGATTACCTATAGTCATATAAATATTATTTCCTTTGTGTACATTCTTCATGACTCCCCATGCCATCACTGCAAACAATGCTTACCAGACGCCAATGTGTGATCTGAAATTAAACTGTGGTACAACGAAGGATGGTGAGTATCTCTTTCCATCATCTCATCTGTCTTTTTTGAAGCGTATTCAATAGAATTAGGCTCAATATTCGGTACTGAAACTGGTGTAGACATTGGACCCATATTTACTGTTTGGTTAACATTTGCACTACTTTGAGGTCTATTTCCTGAAAATGGTGATTCCGGTCTAAGTGGAGAGGTAGGCGGGGAAGACTGCGGTTGGAACCCAGCCCTACTGTAACTCGTTTGTTGCGCTTGCATTGAAGGACCCCCTATATTAAAAAAAAAAGGAATTATTAAACGTTCACCTATTACCACACAATAAAAATGTTTAGCTATTTTACTACCTTGATAAATGTTCCTCGGACTAGAAGGATTTCTTAGAGGACTCGTTGCAGAGCCTTCCCCTCGCTCTCCTACTCCGAAATTAAGCCGTTGTCGAGCATCAGTAGGGCTGTATGCACCGCTTGTTAATGACGATCTTACTGGACTTGTCCATCTTTGAGGACTTTGGTGGTGAGAAAATGATTGTTGTTGATGAATATGAGACATGTCAATACGTATAACCTTTACACCCCTATGAAATATCTGACGACTTCTTCAAAGTTCCGATCGTTGACACTCAGTTCTAGGTTTTTCGTGCCCTGTCCAGAGAAAAGGCAGAAACAATATTTTAATGCTAAAATGTACATTGCTATATATTGTAATTACGGCTTATTATTGATTTCAGCCATGCGTATCACTAAAACAAAAAATATATAATTTAATCGTTACTTTTATATATATCTAGAAAGATGTCTAGCTCTAGATAGTGTCCTTCTCCAGCTCCCCTGCCCCGTGCCACAAAGATGTTAAACTGCTTTACAGAAACAATTCTGCAACTGATATGCAGGCCCACAACGATTAGATTCAAAATTACGTAACTTTTTTGACATCTGACGATAGCAACATCCGAAACTGACCGCGATATTTACTAACTAAAGAATCATTGTAGCGTAGTTAAACGTATTTTTTATAAATATTTTTGAATATTTTCCTCTTAGAATTGAAAATTGGGTATAGTATTTGACTTCTTTTTGAAATTATTTATTACATAATCGCTTTAATTACTTTACGCTTATTATTTTAAAGATTGAAGGCACACAATCCCAAAACTCAAACGGAATGCTTGAAAGAAGCAGAAGCCCTCCTTGGAAAAAAGGTAGCGGCATTTCCCTAGGATGAACGCATGTAAAGCACCACTACGCGACATTTAATCTTTCGTCATACTTATACATCATGTACGTGCATAAAAATATAATTCTTTCTTTTGTTTCAGCTTTCCTCCGAAATTTTGAGAAAACGTTAAATTTTTT